>JBBPOS010000544.1:0-18971 GCA_038091575.1 Leccinum subgranulosum
AGCTTGTGAGTTGTGCATTGTGAAATGTGGCAGAGAGTGGTGATGCTGATGATGACATGTCCATTCATTCTCCATTCTGCTCTGGAAATGACAGCTTGTGAGTTGTGCATTGTGGAATGTGGCAGAGAGTGGTGATGCTGATGCTGACATGTCCATTCATTCTTCATTCTGCTCTGGAAATAACAGCTTGTGAGTTGTGCATTGTGGAATGTGGCAGAGAATGGTGATGCTGATGATGCCATGTCTATTCATTCTCCATTCTGCTCTGGAAATGACAGCAAGTGAGTTGTGCATTGTGGAATGTGGCAGAGAGTGGTGATGCTGATGATGCCATGTCCATTCATTCTCCATTCTGCTCTGGAAATGACAGAAAGTGAGTTGTGCATTGTGGAATGTGGCAGAGAATGGTGATGCTGATGATGACATGTCCATTCATTCTCTATTCTGCTCTGGAAATGACAGAAAGTGAGTTGTGCATTGTGGAATGTGGCAGAGAGTGGTGATGCTGATGATGTCATGTCCATTCATTCTCCATTCTGCTCTGGAAATGACAGAAAGTGAGTTGTGCATTGTGGAATGTGGCAGAGAGTGGTGATACTGATGATGACATGTCCATTCATTCTCCATTCTGCTTTGGAAATGACAGCTTGTGAGTTGTGCATTGTGGAATGTGTCAGAGAGTGGTGATGGTGATGATGACATGTCCATTCATTCTCCATTCTGCTCTTGACATGACAGACAGTGAGTTGTGCATTGTGAAATGTGGCAGAGAGTGGTGATGCTGATGATGCTATGTCCATTCATTCTCCATTCTACTCTGGAAATGACAGAGAGTGAGTTGTTTTATGGAACATGGCAGAGAATGATGATGCTGATGATATCATGTTGATTCATTCTCTATTTTACTCTGTAAATCAAAGTTTGTAAGTTTTCCCTTATGAGATAATTTAAACAATGATAATTTGGTGTGACTCTTTTATTTTCATATAATAGATTGTGGGATTGCCTGACTTTTTTCCATAACAATTTAACAAATTCATTATTTTTCTGTTTTCTTTTCATTTGTAGAATGTGTGTTGCTCACCATATTATTGATGCATATTTTTAACTCCTTTTTATTTTGGTTTATTCAGCTGGTGAGCTTTTTATCTTTATCAGACAATATAATGATATTATCCCTAACTTTTATCTTCTTGTGTTTCATTCATTACAGAATGTAAGTCGTTTTTTACCAAGAAAGTTATGATGACATTTTAATTGTTCATTTTTGGATGGTTATAGATGGTATATTATAGAATTTAGTCAAGTAGTATCATTATACTAATGATCAATAACTTGAATTGCTCACCATCAGGAGGTAGGCAGTATATCATTTGTTTTAATTGAACTCCTTTGTTTACTGACCATGCATTAATTTTAAGGCTGTAAGTTATTGTATATATATTTGGTATACAATATACTCATTTTATAAATATGGTCCTTCAAACATTATTTATTACTTGCAGGATGTAAGTTCTTCACTATTGTGATACAATATTGATATCTGATCCTATAATCAAATAACATTATTTTATCTCAATTCTAGCCTGTATGTGTATATTGTTTCATTTTAATATTGTCCATAATGTTTATTTATTTATCGATGGTGAATTTGTTTTCATGATTTCCTGATTTTGTTTACATATTCAATTCACTATGTTACTATTAGATTATTCATAATCAACCAGTATGGGAATTAATTGCTTTTTTTTTGGTTCTAATGTTTTATTATTCAGTCCTATATTGATATTGAGCAATCTTCTGTTCTCAAGCCTCATAGTATTGTAAACTCCTCATTAATTTCATTTTGAATCAACATACAATTGACAATCATAGAGGAATCTGGGTACATGGCAGCAAATCCTTCTAACTAGTATTGGTATGTTCCTTTTTTCTCTTCCAAATTATTTTTAGAACACAGCACAACACAATGGATTACAATTTAGATATACTGCTCATTCTGGAGCATTCTTTCTATCTTTCCCATCAAAAGGATTCTCAACCACTTCTATCTGCTGCTCAAAAGTACAAGGCATCCAACATACCCAAGAACATGAAATTAGCTATGAAGGGAATTTTTGATCAGTATGGCAAAGCATCCAAAGAAGAAAAGGTAGAGATGATTATGAATGTCATTCTTCAGAATAAGATCAGTATGTTCAGTATATATATATATATATTCATTGAATAACCCTCCACTCTTAGAAATTTAAACTCCATGTTCAGTATGGAAGCAGAATATCAAGTTGTTTTGAAGAAGAACCATAGATGATAAAAGGGTAAGGAAACATAGTTGAAAAAGCCAAGAAATCATAAACAATCATCTGTCATGTTCATGCATGTATATTGGTTCATGAATGTAGTTTTGTACATATGTCCAGAAGCATAGACAGCAGCAAAAATGTTATCATAAGACCATCCCTGAAAATTGAAAACTGGAAGGACTGGTCTTTGCCCAATGCAACTGGGGCATTAAATTGTTGCCATTTGGGAAGTTGTTGCAGTCTTGCTTGTCCTGGCACTGTTGTCTTTGTGGCAATCATCATTTAGTACCAATGTAACTGTTTCACCATCATGCTCATATGAGATGCCACTACAGCCATCATCATGCCCATCTTGCCTGCTGCCCCATAAATGGCACTGATACATGCATGTCTGCAATCTATCAGTGGCTCTGCATATATGCCCAAGGTTTCTGATTCTGCATTTAAATTTGGGCCTGTGGTTGCACTCAGCTATCCTTGTTTCTGTCATTGCATGATGTCAATCAAAGGGATGACAACTGCAGCATTATTTATTCAACTTTCCTCCAAAGTTGTGTGTGATGACAGAGTCATTGTAATCCCTTGTTTCACTTACCAGTAACCACATCCCTCTTAGCCGCTGCAAGCTTGGGGTTCATGTCAACAACTCAAGCAAAGAACACTTGATGAACTCACCTTTCTAGATTGTTGCACATCTCTCGAAGGGAAGAGCGGAAGTTCATATACAACTGTTGCTTTCCAGAAGCAGTCAGTGTCTGCTCGTCAGCCGTTAGCTGTCCAGGCTGGCAAGCATTCCGCGATGTGGCTCGCATTGCAATGCGCAACTCAATTGAGATCGATATACGCTACTTGTCGTAATCTACCCAGACCGTCACCTCACAGCCTCGGAATCTCATTCATCCCAGTCTGCAATGTCTTCCTCGCCACCCCACTCGCCCACTCGATCAATCCCTCTTCTCCTCTGAACGCGTTCGAGAGGAAAAATATCAGTCCAAGACCCAGGTTCTCGATTTTGGTCTGAGTCGCCTTGGAAAATATTTCCTCGACCGACCGCCGATTGCGCGACGTTTGCTCGTCGGCGGAGTCCGTCAGCGTGGGCGATGAGGTCTGACTCGCTACAAATATTTTTGTACGAACATTTTCGTCCGAAATTGTGGCTTGAGGACGGTGAAGTCGACGTGAATCAATATAAAGGCCTCGGAACAGGATAGAGACGCACGTTCCCACAACAGTGAAGAATGACGCGGTCGATCTCGCGTTGTTGCACCTCGGACAGGTTGGGCTGTGCCAATCGATCGCAGGCGTCCAGATAGTCCTGAGAGAATTCAGAACGTAAGAACAAAGTCGAGCACCCAGCATAGGGCAAACGGTACTGCGTACGTCGCTGCTCATCAAGATGACAAAGATGCTCCGCCGAACAGCGGTGTTCATGCCCTGCTTCCGAGCGAGCTCCACGAGCACTGTGTTGCCGACGTCTGCTGCGTCTCCAGCCTTGTTTGGCTTCGTGGATACATCACGCGGCGCCGACGAGCCACCATTTGCCCTTTGTTTCAACAGAACGCAGGTCGCTCAGCGACACCCGCAATGCTTCGTGCCCCTGGACTGGCAAAGTTAGTCCGTGAGTGAGCCTGAGATGTTCAACGGACGAGGATGGACGTGGCCGTGGACTCTCACCATGACGCTTCTTGCCGAGACCGACAAAAACTTTTTCATGCGTTCGATGGCGTCGCCTCCCTGGTGTTGCGTCCTGTTCTTCTTGATTTTGTTGTTCTTGAAATTGGTCAATGTCTCAATCATAAACTTGGTGCCGAACTGGCGAATCGCGTCAACGCGTGACGAGCAGTACTCGGAAGACGAATGATTTACCTCAAAGTATTAGCTTGGTCTACGATGCTCGATTGTGCCAGCGTGACGATGTCCTTGAGCGCCAAAGGATCGTTTTGCCGAAGTTGTTGCCCAGAACCTGTCAAAGTTGTCAATACGCAAAGAGAAAGACTATTCGACTGCACTACGTACTGCGCAATATCTTCAACAACAGCTCGATCCGGAACTCTGAGAGCGTCTTGCCGAGCAGGTCCTTGATGATGTCGTACAAAAGGATGCAGGAGATGACTTGGAAATTGTACAGCTCCGAGAAGAGGACGAGATTGGAACATTCCTTTCCCCGCTCCTCGGACTGGGCGGTCACGTCTGGAACATCGCCTTCGTAATCTCGAAGATGACGTTCTGGACGACAAACGCGACTGAGGCGATGAAGAGCTAGACTTAGTATGCAGATCTCCGAAGGCGGCGGCGACTGTCCACACCGAATTCGACGCCGATTAATCTGTGCAGGCTAGAGATGAACGCAGCATGCAAGACGACGAACGAATCGAGCAGCATCGCATGAGAAGATATCCATTTAATGATTAAAGTGGCCAAGGTAGTTGTCACGTCTGTGTGGCAATCAGTAGGGTGTAGCTCAGCGAGAGCAAATGCGAACCGTGCCGGCGATGCTTGCGATACACCTCTTCTCAAGCATCCAGCACTGTTGACGTGTTTTTCTCGCTCATGCTGGGTACGGAAGGATGATATAAGAACGACACATATCTGTTAATTCAGCCTACTGGTTGATCAGACCTTTGAGCTGGCGGGTGAGCTTTACGACGTCTCCCCTTGTGCCTTCTTCCTTCCTGAACCAGCCCAGGTGGAATGTATGGTTATCTTAGTACCATTGTTAGTTGATTGAAAAGGGATGAGATACATACCCAGTGATCGGGCGGATTCTGCATCCTCACTCTGAGCGAGTCGTTCGCACCAAAACCAAGACTGTCCATTCATTCGTTACGTATCGGTCAAAATTATTGACTTGTATTTTGGTAACCTTAATTTGAGCTTGGTAATGAAGTTCGTTCGTTTCTTGGCTTTGAAGCACACCGAAGTTCCTGACTTGGTGACGAGTCGCCACGGGCCCGCCGCCTTCCGAGTCCTGCCCTCCTGCATGTTCAAACAAATGCGCGCGTTCCCTGATCCACGTGAACGCACGCTACCCGAGCGTATCGCGCAGCGACAGCGAGATGGCGCACCCGCGACAAAGGGCCCGTACCTACACACTCACTGATAGCAACCTGAAAACGTGGTGGGCTTATCCGTGGTGTGACACCGACTTGGACGACGACGACACACTCACTGGCAGCAACCTGAATCGCCGACGGCCGTCGGCAACGACACGACGACACACGACGAGGACGCGACGGTGAGCACGTCTCTCCTCGTCCTCCCTTGCTCAAGTGCTCACCCCTCGCTGTACCCCTCGGTTCGACGACGACTACACCTCACGGCACGGAACGACACGATGACGACCCACGGGCCACGGCATGCTCACAGGTAGCGGATTGAATGCGGGTTGGCGTGGTGACCTCACCGTCGAGGAGAAAGGCGTTGTGCGTTCCAGCGGTAACGGCAAGATCGGAGGACTGTGCGATGATGCGCAGACAATCAAGCATTCAACCAACTAATGGCTATCAATAGTACTACTTATCGATTCGTGTTCCCCTTCCGGCCGATGAATTTCATGAATATGGAGAGTTCATTTTACAAATGTTCAGCCAACACCAGTCCGACTTTCACTTCCGGGTTATCCAATTCGATAAAGTCGTACGAAAACGAATTGGGAACTGTCGAAATCTCCTCTTCACCCACTTTCACGGTTCGCTATCACATCACGATCTCGCCCCCCCCTCCCCCGACGACATAAATACAAGCCCACTAAAATGTGAATAAAGTGCGTAATAGAAAATCTCCTTCTGTTGAGGATTTTCTGTCGCCTGATCGCCTTATCGCACGGTTGGAGACCACGCCGAATCTCGAGTAATGCTTCAGAGTCTTTAAACGAGCGTTGTCTTGATGCCCAAGAGGCCACAGATCTGCCTGATTGAATAACCATAACTACGAAGGATAGGAATGCAAGCTTTGAGGCCTCACCGAGAGCAGAAATCTCGACGACTCCCGATCGTTCAACACACCATGCAACATTCATCATGTCCCAATCCGAATCACCAATATTGCACAC
Organism: Leccinum subgranulosum; assembly: GCA_038091575.1. Taxonomy (NCBI): domain Eukaryota; kingdom Fungi; phylum Basidiomycota; class Agaricomycetes; order Boletales; family Boletaceae; genus Leccinum; species Leccinum subgranulosum. The sequence goes on from JBBPOS010000544.1 coordinate 6,355, forward strand.
AATTCTCGCTAATATAGTCACTCCCGCCCACGCAGAGCGTACACTTCCTCGCTTGGCGGAACTCGCCGATCATGCCTTCGCACTCGCTGCATCAGGCCCAAATACTGTTCCCTCGAACATCAGTGGTCGCCAGGCAAGGATAATATACCTTGATGGCGACGAGGTTCCTTCCCCGACAAAAGTTGTCTTCTACCAAGATGTACCTGGGATGCAAATTCAGCGAGTGGTCGTCGACATTCAAACAGAGACTGTGGAACGTGATGGTCAACCCAGTCTTCCCATCGAAACACGTCAAATCGAGCATGCTCGAGAAGAGACCGAGATATATCTCTCGGATTCATTGGAGATACTGGGGGAGATAGCGCGTTTACGCCCAGATATCTCCTTCTTTTGGCAGGTAAAGTGCTGTTTCTTTTTCTTCATGCCCAGCCTATTTGACCAACGCGGCGAATACGTCAGGACTTTTTGAAACGTCTCCAATTAAATGGCTTTCCTCCCATCAAGACACACATCTCCGATTCTACTTTCATCAAGAGGCCATGTCCATCATGCGAGGTGTTGACAACGGTGTGCACCTCATGTGACACCGTTATGTGCTTGAGCGTGGATTGTACATCCCGTATCTCAGCTCATCCCGTTCCAGTCGTGTTCTCGCAATGTTTACAGGGTCTCGTGTCTGCCTTGCATCATGCAAAACGCGCAGACCGTCCCGCCGCTCGGCCAGTGTTCGGAATGCAACCTCTGGTACCATGAGGACGAACTGTCGTGGTGCCTGGGACGACCCAAAGAAAGGCCAGTCGTCCACAAAATACCAAACAGTACTCGAGAGCACCCACCCAAGGCATTGGTGTGTTCTTACTGCCTTGGAGAACGACTCCTAGGGCACAAGTGCGTCAACACGACAAGGTGTTGGTCGTCGACAGAAGACGGGCTTGATTGCTGGAATATCTGCGATTTGTGCTGCCCCGCAGGTAGAGTCTCGTGTGCGTGCGCGTGCTATTGGCTTTGCGACGACTGCAAGACGTCACTGAAGGAACCTCACCATGCACATCCTCCTTTCCTGGTGGAGGCTCCGAGTCCCTTACTAAGTTAGCAAAGTTCCCTCAATGCACTCGATGTTAAAAGCCGCGTTACAGTATTCTGTTTTTCCTTTCGCAGATGCATCTTTTTGTCACGCCCGCCTTTGGATTTAGATTCTATGTATGACCTGTACTTCTTGTTCTACATTTCGCCAACAATCCCATTCATTTTTCTACAGGTTCCTTCATCAAATTAAGACGGATTTGCTCGAGGTTTTGTTTGTCTGTCAATACATTAGCGTTCTTACTGCCATGGAGAACGAGACCTAGGGCGAGCAGGAGACAGGAGGCATTGACGGAGTATAAAAACGAATCGAAACAAGTTCACACGATAGGTTAGACGCTCTCTAAGATGTCTAGCAGAGCAGGAGGACTCTACGGGGGAATTCAATTCTCCTCGGGCGCAACGCTCAACTTCTCCTCCTCCTCCTCCTCCTCCCCCTCCGCTCCTCCCCCTCCTCCCCCACAACTACCCACACAATCAAAACTAAACGACAATGACAAGGTTCAAGTTTTTTCCAATCCACCATCCCAGGCGCCCGCGAGAACAGTTGTCGAAGAAAAAGCCACGACATCCGTACTAGGGTCTGGGTCGGTGGCAGGGAAATCTACAGCCGGTATCTCTCCCTCTCCTGCGCCTTGATTTGTACACCCAAAATATTGACCGTGTCGCAATCATGACCGTTTCACGCCGTTGCATCCGCCCTCCTACGTCTTCTTCCCGTTCTTCAACTACCACCCAGGATGGTCCGCCGCGCTCGCGTTTGCGCCCGTTCGCAGGACCCAAGGCAAGCCAAGACAGCCCGCCGCAAGGTTGCCCCCGGGGGCGATGGCCATGCCAGCCCCAGCAGCGCCCGCACCACCACCGATTCTTGGGACGCCTGCTAGCGCGAATGCGACCATCTCCGCCACCGCCATCGTGTTTGCGCCACCCGAACTGGTCACACCCGCAAGCGACCAAGCGGAAGCCAATGACGACCCCTCCAACGGGTGGAAGAAGAAGGAAGGTTGGGGCAAGAAAGTGAAGCCTCCGTCGATGATTCTCGACGAGGATGTCAACGGCTTTAAAGCCCAGCACAGACGCAAGGGACAGGGCGGGGGCGGTGGGAAGAAGGGAAAAAAGGTGAGTGCGGAAGCGAGAAACGGTCCGTCCGTCTGATTCGTCATGTCCAGAGCAAAAACTTGCAGCCCGCTGCCGTTTGGGATCCCATGGAACAGTACGACCCATTAAAACCAAACGATTACAATGAGTACAAGGTCTGGAAGCAACGCGACCGCATTGAGCGTGCAACGGAACGAGCCGCTGAGAAGAAGCGTGCGCGCGACGCGAGAGATCGGGGCAGCGACCAAAGTGATTCAGGGAGTGAAGACGGACGTCCTCGCAAGACTGGTTTGTCGCTCGTCTCTGAGTGTCATATCATTCTTATGACTTCTCAGGTAGATTTGATGACCACATTATTGTTGACCGCTGGTCGCGCGCGGACGACGAGCGCCCACGTGGTATTGGGAGAATCGATCCTTCTGCAGCCCCTATGGATCGTAACATGTCCGGCGAGGATGCATACATGCGACGTATGGCGATGTCGCAAGGTACAGCTCCGCCTAGAGCCCAGTCCCCCTCCCCTGCACCAGTTCAGGTGGATCGGAATATGTCCGGAGAGGAGGCATATCGACGACGTCTAGCTTTGGCTGCTGGAGGCCAGTCTGAGCAAACTTCAGTCGCGCCGGTATCTCCATCTGCTGGCGATGAGGATGTCCAGATGACCCCCGAAGATGACGAGTCTGAAGCGTTAGGAGCCTCAGTAGATCCTACGGAGACAGGTGATGATGCTTACCAACGTCGTCTCGCCCTGAGTGAAGGTCTCCGACCCACTGTACCTCCATTCATTCCTTCGCAGCCTCTACCAGTTCCTCCCACTATTTCCGAACCTCCGTCGCCCCCGCGGTTGGCATACAATCCGTTTGCTCCACCTACCAACGTCCCGCCGCCGCCTCCTCCGGGACAAATTCCAAGCGGGTTCGAAGACAAGGTAAAGACAGCTGCAAGTATCGCTGCCAGGTTGAGTGCCCTTGCTGCGACAGCGGCCGCAAGTTCGTCTGGGGCAGCTGGTGATTCTGGGTCCAACTCTCCCGTTCCACCCCCTGAATGGGAAGAAGAGGGGGTCTCTCAAAGGTCAGCTTCGCCTTGACGTAGTGGTTTCCAGGCGACTTATACACGTTGATTGCAGGCCTGATCCTCAGACTTTTGCCGCTCGTTTCATGACAAAGTGGGGCCACAAAGAGGGTCAGGGGTTGGGAGCCGATGGCTCGGGCATCATCAACGCTCTCACCGTGGAGCAAGTCACAAAGGCAAAGGGTGGAAAGGGGAACAAAAAGGGCGCAGCCCAGGGCCCCCAGGGTAAACTAGCCATTGGGTCTAAGATGGGAAGGATCATCAATGATAATGAAGACACGAGAGGGCGCGAGGACCGCGAACGGTTTGGGGAACCCAGTCGGGTGGTCGTGCTCACGAATATGGTGGATCGTGATGACGTTGACGATGGCGATCTGCGCGACGAGATCGGTGCGTTGCTTGGATGTTCGTTGTGTTCTTGGCTGACGCCTTGCTTATGCAGGCGACGAATGCTCAAAGAACGGAACCGTCGAGCGCGTCATTGTCCACCTCTGTTACCCGCCACCACCGAATGTGGAAGACGCCGTGCGCATATTCGTACTGTTCGCCGGGCCTTCCGGAGCGTGGAAGACGGTGAGAGAGATGGACGGGAGGTTTTTCGGTGGGAGAGCCGTGCGAGCGAGGTATTTCTCTGAAACGCGGTTCCTTCGACACGATCTAGACGCTGCTCTCTCTTGAGCTTTATTATTGTTCCGGCATGTTCGACTTGGAAGACCTGTCTGTTCGTACTGCTGTCGTTTTCTTGTCTACTTTTATGTAAATTAATCGTTAAATGTCTACTTCTGAATGTCTCACCTCCTTGGCAAGTCGGAAACTTGTAATAAGTTGGTAGTATAGAGAAACCTACATAGTGTGAGGCACGCAGGCACACACGTCGGCATCGCTGTGGCAGCCAACCCGGTTACATAGTGAAACCGTCATGTGTGCGCCTGCCCTTATTGCCACCGTTATTGTGAAACTTTCTCCAACAAAAGAAAGAGAAGCCTTGGTAGTCCTTCTTCGCAGTTCGAACCCGTCACCGTGAGTCGTTCTCCAACTTTCACACTGGAGAAAAACAATAAACATCATCACGATCCATTTGGATAAATAAATCAAAAAGAACAGAACAGAAGAAAAGAACAAGTAACCGATAACAGGAATGCGTCGAGCCAATACGTCACTGTACGCACTAGCGGTAGTACTTGGAAAGCGGTTCCAAAATAAAAATGGAACCAACGGTCAAGGGAAATATGTCACAGTCCAACAGTAACTTTGAAAAGAAACAAGCGAAATCAAATGTCGAGGAATAAGGAGAATGTTTGTATATAGGTGGGATAGAAAACAGGTCAAAGTCTTACTCGGCGCAGATGGACATAAATAGCTAAGCTGTCGCAGGATACGCCATAAATATGGAATGAGAACAATAGATGTATACGAAGAAAAATAGTTGAGAAATGGCGGCATACGAACCGTCCAATGCGCAGATGCTGATGACAGATGGTACGGGGTTTGCCGTGGGAAAACCTTCAAGTCGATTGCGAGAGGGTCAAACAAATGGAGCGTGGAATGCGATCGATCGATTGTTCATTGGCGTGAAGATGATGTTTTCAGATAGAGATGAATAATGCTAGTGGCACTTGGAAGATTTGAGATTGTTCAGGTGTAACTTGCGTAGATTTGGCCAGGACTGATTCGATGGCGTCGAGGCATAACGAACATGAAGAGCAAACGTGCCATGCGAGACACAGCCTCTGCAAATACGAAAAAAGTCGGAGCGGTATGCGTAAGTCGAAGGAAAAGTCGAGTAAGCTCCGATGAATAGCGTGGGTCATTGGATAGCCTGCATGACCAGCAACGGAGGTCGAACAAAGAAATTGAAAGCAAGAAGGGGGAGAAGGTGGTGGCCGTTCAATTCATGGATAGCGGGAGTTGTAGAAGGTGTAGGTGGATCAGTGCGCCGCCATGCGCGTCGCATCGAAAGTCTCGGCCCGTGAAATAGGTGCTCTAACCAACCTTTTCACCTTGGACGAAACACCCTTATTCGGGGGAGGGCAAGGGCTATCGCCAATGTCGGTTTCTTCGTCGTCGGTCAGACTGAGATTGCCAATTTCCGTGAGAGTAGAGAGTCCATTACGACGACTACGAGCAGCATTCGCAGCAGCGAACAACTGAGAAGCGCCTGGGGCGGTGCTACGCTTGGCTGGTGGTTGGAGTTGTTGCTGCTGAGCCACACTGGAAACCTTGGCACCCATATCGCCATAAGCGTACGACTTTGTGCGACCAAATTTGGCCTTTCGGAACTGATCCAAGTCTTCGCGACGGGAGAGGGCGTGGCTTGGGTCGTCCATTCTCACATAACCCTGGGGTTGACAGCGACTCGCAGAATGTTTGTAAAACGCACAGTACCCGCCTTCCAGAATGTATATCTCCGGGTAATGGATCTTCGGGTACACGTGGTTGTTCATCGCGCGATCTTTAGAGCGCAGGTGCTTGGCGCTATGCAAGACGTCAGTATGTACTCATGAGATCGCAAGGAAAACAACTTACATCGTTGGTGCTCTTTTAGCACTGAACTCGCAATGGAAGACCAAAACCGTCTTCCTCGAAGTATCCCCGCTGACGCATGGCTTAGGTTTGTTCTGTGCAAGAAGAAATTCCTCCACTCCGGCCGGTGTATTGATGTTGATGGCGCCCGGGGCATGACCGCCGTTGAATTCGTAATCGAAGCGGCAATCAATCACGTAGAATTGGGCTAAGTGAGTGCTATATGCACCGTCCAGCAGGGCATCCAGCTACAAGGAAATCATTGAAGACTGCACGCCCATATCACAACAACAACTCACCGTCTTGGGTGCGATCCTCATTAAACCATCCTCGCGAACACGATGACACGGGAGAATCTTGCCCAAGGACTCGTTGTCGCCAAAACCCGCAAGCATGAATTTCGCTGAGGGACTCTCTAGAATCTCCTTGTTCACGGTAGGGCTAGCGCGAGTGAGGGGTCTAAAATCCTCTGTCCCATCGCGACGGCGAATGGTCTTGGTCTGGTGGCGCTTCATGTACGCCTGAGCAGGGGAAGACATGTCGGGACCATCAAAAGATTCATCCGACGCGTCAACATGGGAAGGCGGGACCATCGCAGATACAACCCGGCGGGATAACTTGGAGGGAATGGGACCATGTGAAGGTGATTCTTCGACGTCCAGTGAAGGATATGCGGAACGGGCACTGCCTTCTGCGAGGTGTGCCATGGCAGAAAAAGCAGGGCGACGGGGGCGCCTGTTAAAATTCGACGGGGCACCGAGACCCTGCAAAGCTGGCTTGTTGAAATGTGATAATAATAGCCCACTTCCCATGCGATCGAGTTTGTGCTGGGACGGGGACGAAGGGGGAGGAGAGGATAATAAATCTTGTTCAGCTCGGCTGACGATGTCGGGAGATACAGAGCGCCTCTTCTTTGGCTGACCAGCGCCAGCACCAGGCGACTCCAGCTGCCGCGGTGGAACCATGTTATTGAATATGTTAAATTGAGTGATGGTGGAGGCAGAGGGAATGAGAGGCGAGCTCAGGAGTTCCTCGTTGTGTGCCACGGGAGCGGGGTCCACATCCATCGCATCCTCGGAATTAAGAGACAAGGTTTCAGTGGGCTGGTAAAATGATGCATGAGTTTAAGGATGAGATTGGATTAAATGAACACTGACGGGAGCAAAAAGGTTTTCATCTAATGTTTGTGTACGTTCTAACGACCTGGCAGGAAGCCACTCGAGAGGTAAGGCACCGCGCTGTATGCGTTGTGACCCAGACTGAGTACCGGTCTGCGACTCCGAGGGCGAGTCGCTCAGAACATTGCTGTTGCCTAGGTTTTGCCCGAACATGCGTGCACCACTCGTGTATGCGCGAGGCCGAGTAGTGGGCTTGCTGAACTGCACGGTCTCCTTGCGCACGACGTGAGATGGCATGGGAGAAATATCCATGGCATCATCTTGAATGCTGTCGTTCGCGTAGTCGCGCGAAGGGGAGTTGAGGGACATTGTGGACGCGAAGGAGAGTTCAAGATCCGAGGTGAGGAAATCATCAAGGTCATCACGGGGTTTAAGATGTTGGCTACGGTTACGAATTGGCGCGAGATATTGGGAAGATGCCGAGGAGATGGTGGAGAAGAAATTCATAACTTGCGGTGCTAGTGGGTATTCGTGATCCCTCTTACGCCTCTTGCTCGAATGACGATCTGTAGGACAGTCCATGAAGTAAAGTTGTACAAGTGGAGGTGGACTAGTTAGAGAGGAAGAAGTTGAACACGGAATTAATAAATACGAACCAAAATATAGTCCGACAACGCTTTGATCACAACTAGAACCGGCTGTCGAAGAGTTCCGGAGGTGGTGGTCAGTATTGTGACTCGGAAAGGCCGACAAAGGAGTGGATATGGAACAAGTTGAAAAGACAATTGTCCACCCGAGCAAGTCGAACACGACCCGAGCCTCATGTCTCGCTTACAGTGCCCCTTTGATGAAAAGAAAATGGCATAAAAATTACCTTGAGCGGAATGAACGAACTGGCGGAGGAGGCCGCGCCTAGTCAAGTGCAAGTCAGCAAGAAAGGTGAAGAATTCGACAACAAAATTGTAGCGGACACGAGCGAACTTCTCACAAAAGTTGAACACGATACGAAAAAGGCAAGCAAAGCCGGTAACTGATGTAATGACCCAATTCAGACGACCTCAGATTGCCATAACAAGTTAACACAACTTTGCAGTCCTCCTCCTCGATGGGCCTCCACTGATCACAAGCGACAAGATTGGTATTCCTAGTGCTCAGTGTCTGAAATGGTCTCAGTCAGACTTTTTTGTTTTGGCTTTTCTTTGCTTCAAGTTGACTTTGTCACGTGGGGCTTTCGCTTCTCGTCAGTAGTACTTACGTTCCTCCAGAAGTAAGTATGAGAACAAAAACGTTTCGGGTTCGTTGTCATGGTACCTCGGCGCTCAAACATGCCACACGGGCACCATATACATATAGTGTCGGTACATTCTACACGATCGCGGGCCGCTTCTTCAGCGAATCCGGGTCCTTCGAATCCACTTTATCCCATCTTTCGGACCATTAGTGAACGATGTAACCCAGTTGATGATAACATACTCAATGAACACCGTCTGTAATTTGTCGTGATGCATTTCTGGATATTTCTCTTCGATAATTTTCATGATCAAGTTGGACACGACCTGTGATGGACCATTCAGTTCTCTTCTAGTTTGATACGTGCCCACTTCCTCGACCTTACCTCGTACCCATCCTTGCTCAAATGTAAGCCGTCGGAAAGGAGAGGCGCTAAAGCTTGCTCATTGTGCCCAGCAGCATCCCATATCGCGGTCCACACATCCGCTACAGGCACTCCTACCTGCTCCCCAACTTCCTTCACCGCGATAGCATACGAATGTGTCTTCACAAAATTGCGCCCCTCCTCCCACTGGTAAGTGTTCACCGGCGGAGGCGTAATCAGAATGATCCGGGTATCAGGCGAATAGTATGCCGACGTCGGGGATTTCACCATATCCACAAGGCGGACCAAGTTGGCCTTGAACCTGTCCAGCGGGACGTGTTGGGGGTTTTCAGGTGGCACAGTTGCATCATTAGCGCCAAACCAGATGGTCAATAGCTGCACCTTGGATGCGCCTTGTTGCTCGTTCCGTTGCGCCAGAATCTGTAGAATGTATGTATCACATCGATCCCATTCGCTCAGTCTTCAAATTACCTGTTCAAAGACTGGAATGGCCCAGTCAGTTTGATACCCGCCGAGACCTCGGTTAATCACGTCTAGCTTGCGAACATAGGCGGCTAGACGTCTTCAGCAGCTGGTTTATGCGTAGATCATAGTAAACATACACGACAATCGTTGGGCTATTCCTTCCACCTCCCACGATAATTGGGTGATGGAGTCTCCAAAAAGCAAAATGACATCTTGTGTAAGAGCCAGCGCCATGCCTATCTCTATCTCTTTGACGTTGTGAGATGCTGCAGAGTGGAGCCGACAGTTGGTGGATCGCTTACCGTCTCGAATTACTGTGCGGCTGAAGGTGCTTGGGAAAACAAAGCAGTACGAGTGAAAAGTGCTTGCACAGGACGATATTTATTTGATGCACTTTTATACATCCGAATTCAACCGAAGATAGACCGAGACCCAAGTTCGGCGCTCAGCATGGAACGGGACCTCTGTACTTTAGTCATCACTCAGTGATTGGTGAGTATTGAATCCAGATCGAGTATTGCCTGAGAGTCGGAGGGTAGTGATCGAGGTCGTTGCTTGACAGCAGGTTTGTTTAAGCGATTTCAATGTTTACACTAGGTGCTGGGAATGCCAAGGGAATGCACAGAAAGTCTTCTCCGGAGCGAAGTCTGGTTGTCATTGTCTGCCAAATCGTAGCGGAAACCGAATAGGGTTTGATACTTTGTAGACGACGACGGAAAATCGCGCTGATGAGCGAGCCGACGCCTGTCATACATCGAGCAGTTCTGCCTCCATTGCGAACGGCATCGAGCGATCCAATCCCGCTGCGCGTGTCGAGCAAGAAGCTGATGATCGCTGCGTTGCAGTTACACCACACCTCCGGTGTGTTGACCGGGACCTTTCCCACCACTCCCAGCAAAGCGTATTCTTGCGCATTCCCCTGTTGCTAATGCTCGAGATGGTTCCTCGTCGAAAAAAGGGGAGATCAGGTCGTTACCGGCGTACCTGAATCGTGATTGATTTGTTTCCTCCTTTATTGCAGTGCCAGGATTTTCAATGTTGATGGGCGATTAGAACGCACACCTCATGCGCAGCCAAACTGGAAAAGTGGGACTCTAAAAGGCCCAGAAGGGTCTAAGAATAACTTGTATTGGCAGAAGAACGCGACGCAATGAAGGAGGCCATGTGCGAGAAAGTGGGGCCAGGTCAAGCATGGTCATCGGGAGGTCGCTGCTTGAGTATGTACCAACGGTGGTGGTCATGCTTGGGAAGTGTGACAACGGCAAATAGTGCGTCACGGAAGGTCACACAGCACAACTTGAACCTCATCATGATCAACTGAACTTGTTCTGCACGGTCTAAATTTGCGGGTCGCTTCGCTAGCGAGGGACTCAGATGCGAGTCTCCTTCGAAGTTGTTAAGTTCCCTGTTCCTGGATCGAGGTGGAGCCCCCTCAAGGCGAACGTGGAAGATATTGGTGCAACGTCCGATAAAGCCGTTGCTTTTCCACAGAATTACGATGATGATGCTATGTACGTGCAAGTGGTGTCATCTGGACTGTCCCAATCAATGGAGGATATGGTTGTCGGAGGGGTGGACAGGAAATTTCCAGCGTCGGGTCAAAACCAAGCGAAGCTGAGTCGGCATGAGCGAAGGCATGGATGATGTGGCAAGTCTTTGCAATATTAATGTTGCTGTGGATGTTGACGGGGGGTGAAGTTACTAACGACACCAGAGCGATCGAATAGATAATGTATTCGCAATTCGTCACTGGCAATGGAAAACACTAGAACATAACATCGCCATGGTTGGAAACAGAGCAAAATGTATGCCTTCGTATTGAATGGATTGATTAGAGTCGTCTTCTCGAGCGGTCAGCTCGCCAAGTGCCTTGATACTAGTACTGTGGCTCCTGCCACCATTCCTGCCAACTTGAAGCTCTCCGCCTTGCTCAAAGCCGCTGAAATAGCTAGTAAGTGGCACGCGACCATTGGCATTTTGTTTATTATTTGTTGCGCCAATACTTCGCAAGTTTTCTAGTTGCTTGTCGTTCGCGACCATCAACCTGTATTTGCGCTATGACGTGAATCGTTTTGCCATCAATCAGGGTTTCGGCTGTACTTACTCCGGGCGAAGCGCTTTTACATAAACAAGGTGCCGACGAACGTCCCTTCTTACTACTTACTTGATCGGGATTCAACACCACCAACCCCACCGAATGATGTGACTGAAGTACTAAGGTCCCCGTTCCCATACTGAGCGCTGAACTTCAATCTCGGTTTATCTTCGGTTGAACTCGCAAGTATAAAGAGCATCAGACAAATATCGTCTCGGGCAAGCACTTGTCAGACTGGTACTTCTTTGTTTCCCCAAGTACTCTCAGCAGCATTTGAGACGGTAAGCGGTCCACCAACTGTCGGCTCCACTCTGCAGCATCTCACAGCGTCGAGGAGATAGACATACACATGGCGCTGGCTCTTACACAAGATGTCGTCTTGCTTTTTGGAGACTCCATTACCGAATTCTCGTGGCAGGTGGAGGGAATAGCCCAACGATTATCGTGTATGTTTACTATGATCTACGCATAAACTAGCTGCTGAAGACATCTAGCCACCTATGTTCGCAAGCTAGACGTGATCAATCGAGGTCTCGCCGGGTATCAAACTGACTGGGCCATTACAGTCTTTGAACAGGTAATTTGTAGACTGGGCGAATGGGATCGATATGACACTTACATTTTATAGATTCTGGCGCAACGGAACGAGCAACAAGGCGCCCCCAAGGTGCAGCTATTGACCATCTGGTTTGGCGCTAATGATGCGGCCGTGCCACCTGAAAACCCCCAACACGTCCCGCTGGACAGGTTTAAAGCCAACTTGGTCCACCTTGTGGATATGGTGAAATCCCCGACGTCGGCGTACTATTCGCCCGATACCCGGATCATTCTGATTACGCCTCCGCCGGTGAACAATTACCAGTGGGAGGTGGGGCGCAAGTTTGCGGTGACACAATCGTATGCCATGGCGGTGAAGGAAGTTGGGGAGCAGGTAGGAGTGCCTGTAGCGGATGTGTGGACCACGATATGGGATGCTGCTGGGCACAATGAGCAAGCTTTAGCGCCTTTCCTTTCCGACGGCTTACACTTGAGCAAGGATGGGTACGAGGTAAGGTCGAGGAAGTGGGCACGTATCAAACTAGAAGAGAACTAAATGGTCCATCACAGATCGTGTCCAACTTGATCATGAAGATTATCGATGAGGAATATCCAGAAATCCGTCACGACAGATTACAGACGGTGTTCATTGAGTACGTTGTCGTCAACTGGGTCACATCGTTCACTAATGGCTCCAAAGATGGGATAAAGTGGATCCGAATGACCCGGATTCGTTGAAGAAGCGGCCCGCGATCATACCGACACCATTAGATGTACATGGTGTCCGTATGGCATGATTGAGCACCGAGGTACCATGACAACGCACACGAAACGATTTTGTTCTTGTACTTGTGGAGGAACGTACTGTACTACTATCATTGCACCGGTGTTGCAAAAAGATGGGGTGTTGCAAAACCGTGTCTAGCTTGTTCAACACAGCACTCCACACCCCAAGGTGGTGGATATAGAATGAAATATGATAGATTAACATCCCTGTATTTTTTTTTCTGAC
>JBBPOS010000545.1:0-18929 GCA_038091575.1 Leccinum subgranulosum
CTGGCCACCCAAACACATAATCCTAGGGGGAAAAGTGATGGTATAGCCATACCACTCACGAGACGCTCTGATACCGACGCGCGCGAATTTCATGTTACATCACATAACGAGTAAATCGACCTGTGATGTCCTTGGTCATCATTTTTGCTCACACATTTTTAGCAAGATCATTCGTGGGCCAAGTGGCACGGATGATTCCGATAGGAACAATGGAACACCACATTCTTCTGCTGTGAAACGGGTCGGGTCCGGAGCAAGTGTTGATTTGAAACAATACCTGGATAGAATATGGTATGGGACTATTTCGATCGGCACTCCTCCCAAGTCGTTCACTGGTAGGTTTTTCCATGCATTCGTGACACCCACTCACTCTAGTCGCCACGTCAGTCCAGTTAAACACCGGTTCTAGGTAAGTGTTTTCTGTCAGTACCATCCACTCTCTCATCTTATTCGACCCAGCGAACTATTTGTTCCAGCCTCAACTGGTGATGAGAACTGCAGAAGCCACTCTGATCTCTGGGATCCCGCATTGTCCCGCAGCACCAACTTGGACCTCAATAAAAACTTTGATATAGAATTTGCAGATGGTAGGATTGCCCGTGGTAAACAATACAGGGACAATGTAACCATCGCTGGTTTTACCGTCTGTTTTCACTTTTTTCAAACATCATCACTTCCAACCGATGGATAGGCAGATATTCAGACCATCGGTGCCGCAACAACATACTCTTCAAATATGGGAGCATCTGAGTTTCCCCCAGATGGTATATTGGGATTGGCTTTCCCGCCCTTTTCAAGTTTTCACGGCCGGAGCCCTCTGTTTCACACGCTCTTCAACGAAGGAAAGCTGTCTCAACCAGTGTTTTCACTCAAGCTCACCTCTTCTGGAGGCGAGCTGTACGTCGGTGGAGCTAACGAGGCGCTTTACATTCATAGCACCCTCGTCTTTACCCCTGTAACAAATCCGGCCCTGGTGAGCACAAACACTAGGCGGTATGGATGTATACTTATATTGCTCTTCAAGGGTCTCTGGGCGCTGACGATAGATAACATTCGAGTCAACGGAAAAATAGTTCTGAAAGATGTATCCGCCGTCATCGACACTGGCTCTAACCTCATTCTTGGTGATCCGCAGCGAGTTTTCGCCGTGCACGAGGCGGCTCGTGGTAAGCCATACGAGCACGGAGGTGGTTATTACACCTGTAAGTTTCGATCTATTTTTGTTCTTTTTATTGACTCCCTGTAGTCCCATGCAATTTTTTTCCCTCCATGACTTTTACCATTGGTGGAAAGCAGTTTTTCTTGCCTGCCAAGGTCCTCAACAAGGGACGGATTGCGTTTCGGTCGCAAAGTTGCTTTAGCGGAATTGCGTCTGTACAGGATAGTAGTGAGATTCCTCTGATTATCATTTCCTCTTCCCATGATGCTGACCGTAACTAGCTTTCTGGTCGATCGGGACCATCTTCCTCCAGCAGTTCTATACCGTGTTTGATTTCAACAGCGCGTCACCACGAATTGGATTCGCACAGATGTATACGCCGGAAACTTGGTAATGCTGGATACGTACTACATACTAGTGGTTTTTGCACAAAATTTCTGATTGTAGAGTCACGACCTGCCACCATCCGACCATTCTTGTATCATCATACTCAGCATCCTTGAGCTCGTCCTCTTCCGAAGAGGGGTCGCAAATGTGTGACCCCCACTTGGAGTGCATGTAGTGTGAAAGACTTTAGAGACCTAGGTGGACGCCGTGGAAGGAAATAGTCGAACCCATCTCGATCTGGATACTTTCGGGCATCTTTGCAATCTCGCACATCACAGTCCGAGTCCGACTTTCCGAATCTTGGAGAATCACTTATTCCTTTCCGCAATGATTCAGTAGTATTAGTATTTAATCACCTTTAGCAACGTTATTATTTGGAACATTCGCCACTGGACACACCTTCAGTCCCAACATGATAGTACTTTCTTCAAGTTTCTTGTAAGGAGTCATTGTAAAACGAGGAGACACATACGCTACAATTTATTAGGAAACGCGCTGTGTATGAAATTACGCGAGAATGCAAGGACAGCACGTATCTATCAAAACCTGTTGCCTCATCGAACATTCCTTGAGAACCGCATCGGAAGACGTGAAAGGGTAGGAGGGGAGGAGGAGCACACCACTTCCTTACGACGGTGGCACGACCTTTTTACACCGCCTCTTAGTTCGCTTCCGTCAGCTTCCACTGTCGTTCGTCTTCGAGCTGTTTCGCAGCGTGCATATTCTTACATGTCGCCTTGCTCTTCACATGACACTTCAATGCGTCCAGTCGCGTGTACAACTTCCCGCAGGCGAAAAAAACAGTGGGCGCGTTCATGGGAACCACCTGCCTAGAATCCAATATATGATGATGTCCTGGAACAGTCTTGCCGCCATCCTGTCGAAGCGTATCGTTCGTATCTCTCCTGGGCTTCTTCGCAACCCTCCTCGAAGACGTGGTTTTCCTTCCTCGTCTTTGTTGCTTTCCCGGTTGCACATCCTCGGGAGAGGGGGGGCAGCGTTCCTCAGGCTGGCGACTTCCCTTCCGTTAACCATCACGACAGAGGGAAGTTTGCGTGGAATTATCCAAGGACCCGTGAGAGGAGTGGAAGGAGGGATACCGTCGTACATATCGATATCCATGTCCGTGTCCGTATTTGAATCCGAGCTTCACTAGCCATAATCGTAGTCATGAGTGATCGGTTCTGCCTCTGTTTGAGGAGGTCGTTGCGGGGGCTGTGCCACTGACGCACGGCGAAGGGTCGTCACCGGACCGTCGCAAGTACTATCCGCCTCGTATTCAAAGAACGTGCTATCGTCTGAAGCGAGGGATTGTGCGGGATTCATGGTAACGTCCTTGTTGGCATTACGCTGAGCCTCTGCCAAAAACTGTGGATCAGGTTTTTGGGCGGCCAAAACCGCCACTGTGACGGCAACGGTTGTGATCATCTTGAAGAGCATTGGGTAGTAAATGTGGAGGGGCACAGATACCGTCAAGTACGTGCGCATCAGGCTGACTTTGTAAATGTCGGGATGGCATGTCTAGGAACGACTCGGAATCGGACAACAAGGATCAAACTGATGAAGTTTCAATTACATTCGGATCGTCAAAGCAGGTACGGGTGAAGAGTTTGAACAAACGTACCTGAGGAAGATGACGATTTTTTACGTCAAAATCAATCACATTGTATGGCTCTTCAAACTTCAAAGTCGTGCCCGTGGCTATCATGCCAGCCTGAGTGAGCAAACATCAGACGTGGCGCCGGGTCATATTAAAAGCACACACTTGTGGCAGGGATTCGTTACTAGGTTAAAAAGAAAAGCTTCACAACCAGACTCAGATGCTTGGGCATGTCGCAGCTCATTGACATTCAGGCCAGTATGGCGACATAACCAACGTGCGGCTGTGTCTTGGCGCCCACCCTGTCCATTGAGCCGACACAAGACGTGTCGACGGTGTTGACGGAATAAAAGAGGAGTGTCGTGACAACGTTTTTGGACTTGTTGGATGTGGATGAGTGGTGAAAGTACTAGCCTAGGCCCAGCTCAGTGAACGTTGTGGCAGTAAGAGACGAAAGAGATAAAAATGTCGGATTCACGAACGGACACGCCCTCCACGAACAAAGCACGAACAAAATTGTATACCGGTTGCGATTGTGAAGGTGCCAGTGAAGAGTCCTAGTCATCGATGTCATCGTCGAAGATCTCGTTCAAGTTGAGCAAAGAATCCCGCGGGAAGCGCCGGCAAAATCTGAACTCAATTTCGTCCAGATATGTCTGTGCGTGTCAAACTTAGTTTGCTAAACTTAAGTGAGAGGGGGAAAGAATATCAACGAGTACTATAGATGTAGTTATATGAATGGAATGTGCTAGGATACGAAGGGATGGGCGAAACCGCAGGTTTGCGGCCCGGGACTGTGCCCGATTCAGATCTGTCGGGTGAAGCGGCTTACGCCTTGACGAGAGTCGAGCGAACAGCCTCGGACAAACTACAGGCGATAGGTTGGACGGGGGGCTGTGAGGGGAGTAGCCGGAGGGTGCGAAGAGAACGACTAAGCTAGTGAACAGAGCTGCGAGGCAGCGAGACGGGCTAGGGACAGCGAAAGATGCAGCGCCGGAGGGCCCTTGAACCGTTACCACCCATCATGGTTGGTTTTTCCCACACCTGGGCAAGGCAGTAAAAAGCAGGCAAAAACATGGCCCCCCATACCAGACCAGGCCAGGCCACAACCCGCCTACCAACATGACCCAACCCGATGCCTATGAGTGACCGAACAACAAGTATGCAACCCACTAATGAAAATAGCCTACCGTCCCATCAGTAAAACCCTCGACACCATCCACCCACCCCAAAGTTCAAACGCACTCTCCGCTCATCCCCCTCATGTTCTACCGGACCCACCACACCTGGAACCACATCAGCCAATATTGGCTCACTAGAGGTTTTAGTGGGTGTCACGCTGCCACGGCCCTCCGCTTGACGGAGATGTCTCACCAGCTCAGAGTCCCACACTGCCCCGCACACCACGGGGCGTGCGTAAGCTGCATTTCCTCGGATCGGCAGTCTCGACTGCCGCCTTAGCGTGTTATGTAGGACTAGGTTAGCCAGTAGCTACATAATGTTTATCGCTCATCCCAAAGATGCAGCGCCACTAACCTCTTGCCTAGACCGCCAGCAGTCGCACGGGCAGTTACTTCTTGTTCTGGACAACTTCTTGTCCAACGTTCGTCCTTTGAAAGTATGCGTCCGGCACTATTTATTGAAGAGATCCTACAGATCATCTTTTCTTATCGTTATCATCATCAACGTTTCAATTTCTTGCCTGGCGACCGCGCCACGCGACGCTGTTTGCATCAGAAACCTCAAAGTCTCCGAAGCGGATTACCTCCTTCGGAGATACTCCGCAACGAGAACCACCCAACTATTTAACCTAGCGGCGGGGATGACACCGACGAAGAGCAACGCGTTGGCATTTACATGTCATAGGGGGCCTCAGCGTCGTCGTACCCGAACACGTCATCGGCAGGTAGTACACCGAGGCAGTCTTCAGTTCCCAACAGCCACTGGCATGCATCTGTCCTGCCCCTGGGATCGGCGTCAGTCATGTCACGGCCACTCGAAAGGTCCCTTTTTCACATCGTCTTTGTCGTCCAGTGCGTCCCTCGCGGGACGCATGAACTCTCATATGGTGTGTCCCCCGCCGAAGAGGTTGATATGTGCAGCTCGGAAGTGAATAGGGCGAGTGAAGTTAGATCTCATTCCCCATATTTCACATCAAGTCTTCAACATGTGACATATCTCAACGGGCGACAGGGAGCACGTCGGAGGAAGATCATATCCATGCCCTCGTTAGTTGCGAAGTAAAGCGCTGGTTCGATGCATTCGTCAATATCCGCGGCGCTAGCAATGGGGTGACAGCAAGATAACTAAGTACTGGTCGTCATCCCACTCGGCCAGCCACGCTCACGTACGCGTTATACCTATGGCGAAAAGAAATTCCTGTCATCTAGCGGTCGTCAAACAAATCTGCCTTTTTCTACTCTTTGTTGATCATTGCTCACCTCCACGTACAGGCCCAAGTGATGGGTCAAAGACCAAACATCTCGCACATACACCTAGTCAACCGTAATCCTTCCTCAACACGTTCCATGGGCATGTTAACCCAGGGTGGATCAAGTCCGTACAGGCAGTCACAAAGCACAGCCGAGACTTGTCTTCTGTCGCTGCGTCCCAAGAAATCAATCTCTGGCTGAGCTGGGATAAAGCCTTGGAGGGTAGCGAGGCGCTACGGTTGTCGAGTGTTACACCCACCTGTTCTGGCTGACCTGGAAATGTGACAACTAACTTGCTTCTGCAACAAAACGCTAACATAACCAGAGTTTTGCATTGATCGAAAGAAAAATGTAGATGGCACCACCGACTCGCCACCTTCTGTCATCGCCTCCTAGCTCACTAATAGGTAGAATTGATATTTAAACCACAACACGACGCATCCAACTGTCGTGTCCCGTTGCCGAACTCGACATCGCCCTGCACTGGAGGAAAACTTGGTGACATGCAAAACCAAGAGACTAGAGTTGCAGTGCTCTCGGTTGAATCCGTCTTGTGAGTCCAGATTCTTTTGAAAAACTCTTTACTCATACCTGTTTCGATGATCCGAATGTTCATCATCAGTTTGATTGTTATCCGGTTAGTTCCTAGATGTGATTCCATCCCGACATGTATTTAAGTCAGGCGCACGTACTTGATAGTACTATCTGTGCTCCTCCACATTTGCTACCCAATGTTCTTCAAGGTGATCACAATCGTTTCCATCACAGTGGCTATGTTCGTTCTGGCCACCCAAACACATAATCCTAGGGGGAAAAGTGATGGTATAGCCATACCACTCACGAGACGCTCTGATACCGACGCGCGCGAATTTCATGTTACATCACATAACGAGTAAATCGACCTGTGATTTCCTTAGTCATTGTTTTTGCTCACACATTTTTAGCAAGATCATTCGTGGGCCAAGTGGCATGGATGGTTTCGATAGGAACGAGGGAACGCCACATCCTTCCGGTGTGAAACGGGTCGGGAACGGAGCCGGCGTTGATTTGACACAATACAACGATAGAATGTGGTTTGGGACCATTTGGATCGGCACTCCTCCCAAATCTTTCACTGGTAAGTTGTTCTGTACATTCGTTCTACCCACTCACTCTGGTCTCCACTTCAGTCCAGTTAAACACCGCTTCCGGGTAAGTATTTTCCGTCAGTACCAACCACTCTCTCGTCTTATTCGACCCAGCGATCTCTTTGTTCCAGCTTCAACTGGTGATGAGTACTGCAGAAGCCACCAGAACCTCTGGGATCCCCCATCGTCCAGCTTCACCGATTTGACCCTCAATATAGGGTCCACATCGATCACCAACGTGGACCTCAATATAGGTTTTATGGCACAATTTTCAGATGGTAGGATTGCCGGTGGTAAACAATACAAGGACAATGTGACCATTGCTGGTTTTACTGTACGTTTCTACTGTTTGCGAACATCATCACTTCCAACCGATCAATAGGCAGACATTCAGACCTTCGGTGCCGCAACAACATACTCTTCAAGTATGAGGGCATCTGAGTTTCCTCCTGATGGAATACTGGGATTAGGTTTCCCGCATATCTCACAATTTCATGGCCAGAGCCCCCTGTTTCACACGCTGTTCAATGAAGGAAAGCTGTCTCAACCAGTGTTTTCACTCCACCTCACCTCTTCTGGAGGTGAACTGTATGTCGGTGGAATGAACGAGGCACTTTACATTCATAACACCCTCGTTTTTATCCCTGTAACCAATCTGATCCTGGTGAGCGCAAACACTATGCGGTATGGATGCATACTTAAGTTACCCTTTCAGGGTCTCTGGGTGGTGAAGATAGATAACATCAAAGTCAACCAAGTAACAGTTCTGACAGATGTACTAGCCATCGTCGACACTGGTTCCAACCTCATTCTTGGTGATCGGAAACGAGTTTTGGACCTGCACCGGGCGGCTGGCGGTAATTCATTCTGGCGCGGCCCTGGTTATTTTGCCTGTGAGTTTCGATCGATTTTTGTAGTTTTGATTGACTCCCTGTAGTCCCATGCAGGTCTTTTCCCTCCATGACTTTTACCATT
This sequence comes from Leccinum subgranulosum, assembly GCA_038091575.1. Taxonomy (NCBI): domain Eukaryota; kingdom Fungi; phylum Basidiomycota; class Agaricomycetes; order Boletales; family Boletaceae; genus Leccinum; species Leccinum subgranulosum. The sequence continues at coordinate 7,681 of JBBPOS010000545.1, forward strand.
GGTGGAAGGGATTTTTTACTTCCTGCCGATGTCCTTAACAAGGGACGCGTTGGGCCTCGGTCGCAAAATTGCTTTAGCGGATTTGCGACTGTGAAACATAGTAGTGAGATTCTTCTGATCATCATTTTCTCTTCCCATACTGACCGTGATTAGAATTATGGTCAATCGGGACCATCTTCCTCCAGCAGTTCTATGTCGTGTTTGATTTCAACAGCGAGTCGCCACGAATTGGATTTGCAGAGCGCCGATGAATTTGTAATGCTCGATACCCGTGGCATGACATACTACATACTAGTGGTTTTGCATAAGAGTTCTGATGGTACAGTTACAACCTGCCACCACCATGCCATTCTGTGTTATTATACTTGACATCCTTGGGCTCGTCCTCTTCCGAAGAGGGATCGCAATTGTGTGACCCAAGCATCATGTCATAAGTAATCTCGCAGTCGCTACAATACCTCGTAGCCGCGCGGAGTTCCTACAAATCGTGGCTAGGCAATCATCGATACCACACATAAACTCAGAGTCTACTGGCTCGGACGTTGCGTCCGACACCGGCGATCCCAGCGCGAACGATGCAGTCGTCGTACACTCAGTAGTATTATTTAAGTTAGTACTTATTGTTGGGTATGCATAGTCTCGGTTCCATCCGTTCGGAGACAGCCTGGCGCAGTGGGTCCAGGTGGTAGTAGTAGCGGTTTGAATAGGGGCCGCCCCGGGCCGTAAGTAGTCCATACTAACGATTACGTAACTCTTACTGCTCAGCTTGAGCAGCAAAAAAAAAAAGATCAAGGCAGGCCTTAAACCAGCTCAAGCGCGGAGATGATGTCGTCCTCGCATGCACCCTTGAAAAAGTTATCGAAATCCGCACTCGGCGCACCTTCTCAGCTCTCGCAGGCGAGCCGCAAAGGCAAACGCGCATGGCGGAAAAACATCGACATCCAGTCCGTCGAGGAAGGATTGGAGAATCTCCGTACCGAGGAGCGTGTCGTCGGGTGAGCTTTATTTCCACAAGAACGATCACCGTCTTCGTTTTCGAAACGTCGTGAAAGATGCTGATCGATGCGCCCTCGTTTTCCGTCTCTCCGATGTAGCAAACCATTGCAAAAGCATACGGACGATCAGCTGTTCGTCATAGATACCAAGGGAGATGAACAAGGTGTGTTTTCGGATTCGTATCTTTCCATCATCGATCGTAGAAAAATGACCAACATCTCTGCGTTTACAGTTCACCGTTCGCTTCCCCGATACTCGAAATCACAACTGATGTCTGCCAAAATCATCGCACAACGCTCCGCCGTGCCTGCCGTCGTATCGCGTGTGATGTCGTCGTCGTCCGGAGCGACGAAACGCCTGTCGGCCGCGGACAAGGAGAGATTGTTGCGGATCGCCAAGCGGCCGCGTAGGGGTCCGCTCAACGCCGTAATGGACCCGACCGAGTTCGGGGCGGGGAGCACTGCTATCGAAGTCTCGCACGCCGTCCGGGAGAGTGGGAGGCACGATCTATGGACGGCGGCAGTGGCGGTCGTCGACGAGGAGAGCGTGCCTGATGGGATAGAGAGGGGGCGAAAGCGCGCGATCAAGGTATTTCTCTCCTGTCTAATGTGGTGTTTTGTGTCCTTGTGCTCATTTCTCTTCTCTACGGTGACAATAGAAACCCGAGCTCGAGCACCCACGTGACATGATTGAGGTGCCTGCAGTGTCTGCGCCTCATCCGGGGGCGTCGTACAATCCGCCGGTGCAGGCACACGAGGAACTGCTCATGGAAGCGTATGAAGTCGAGCGACGGCGACAAGAAGAGGCAGATCGTCTTATGGAAGCCAAGAAAAAGATCGAGCAGGCGCGCGAGTTTGCTGCAGGCGATGCCATGGAGGGCTTCCCTGCTGGTATGGTCGTTGACGAGACCAAGGATGATGGAGAGACGAGGGTCGACACGCCCGCCGTCGTACCAAAAAAACCACCAACGAAGAAAAGCAAACAACAGCGCGCTCGCATCGCCAAGCAGAAGGCAGAGGTGAGGACCTCGAAGATGAGGACCGCAACAATGACTAACGAACCACAGAAACATGCTCTTGCCGATAAAGCCATCCGGAAACGCATCTTGAATTCGATCAGCCTGGTCAAAGGGATGCGTTCTGAATTTTCTAAGCTTGCGGAAAAACAACAACAAGCCCGGCTAGCGCGGCAGCTCTCTCTTCGACTCAAGCTGCGACGAGGTCTCGCTGGCCAACGGTTCGGAAAGCACCGTGTGCCAGCAAACGACATCGTCGTGCAAATTGGGGAAGATCTGAGCGAGAACCTGAGGAATCTCAAGGCACGTGTCTAGTGACGATGAGGCGTGCCCTTATTGACTGACTGTACGATGTCATAGCCTGAGGGAAACTTGTTCCGTGATCGCTTCGTGAGTCTTCAACAACGAGCATTGATCGAGCCACGTGTTCCTGTACTGTGAGTGCTTGTTCTATTGTCTGCAAGTCCGCACTAAGAGACGCCTTTTCAGGCCGACGAAACGCAAAGCAAAGCCGAAAGAGTACGAAAAGCATGCTTGGAAACGTTTCGAGTAGATACACTATGATTTGAACTTTGATTAGAAAAATAAGCAGCAGTCCTCCTGCGAGCCAAAAACGAATGGACACTGTGGGAGTTGAACCCACGACCTCACGCAGTCTACGATGCGAAGCGTGCGCGCTACCAACTGTGCCAAGTGCCCCTGGAAGAGAATTTCGACCAAGAGGACATGCTCGAATTGAATGTCCGACACCCCTGACGTCCATCGCCTCGGTTGAACGCCAACGATGATGATGGAAGTTGACCCGATCGAGTCGGACATTCCAGCGCAGTGGATACAGCAGCAAAGACGACGGCTCGCTCGGCCCGTAGACGACGCACATCCCTTTGATCTCGACGCATACATCGCATCTTACACAGGTGAGCCACCTCCTCTCCCCGACCAACCGACTGACCGACCGCATACAGGCAGGACCGCCGTCGACCGACTCCTCTCCGTCACCGCATCCTGCCCCGCCATCGCACCGCAAGCACTCAGGCTCGCCTTTACGCACATCCACCGCCTCCGCGACCCGTCGCTCGTCCAGGCGGCCTTGGCAGCGTACGCGAGCGCCGCAGCGCTTCCAGAGGGCCATGGTTTACCACCCGCAAACGAGGTCGTCGTCGTGAACGCAGCTTGGGCCGAGGAGACGACCAAGAAAAACGCGGCGGAGCGGACCAAGCTCGAGGTCGAGCTCAAGACGTACACGAACAACATGATCAAGGAGAGCATACGGGTGCGTCTGCGCGTCTCTCCACGCGTTCGAACGATACTGAGATGTACTACAGATGGCACACAGGGATCTCGGCGAGTATCACCGTGCCACAGGCGATTTCGCCTCGGCGTTGAAACACCTGACTAAATCGCGCGAGTTCTGCTCGACGAGTCACCACGTGCTCGAGATGTGTCTTTCTGTGCTGGAGGTACGTCCGTATGCCTTGGTGTGGAGACGATCGATCGATCATGACGTACCAGCTCGTGATCGAGCAACGCAACTATATGCACATCTCGTCGTACGTTTACAAGGCGGACGGGGCGCTGGAAAGCGCGGCTGGAGCAGCGGCCGCTGGCGCTGCAGAGTCCGGTGCGGCCCAGCCATCGACCAAGAAGCCCAGTCCCGAGCGCGATCAGGTACAATCCAAGCTCGATTTCGCCATGGCTCTATCGCATCTCGGAGCGGGTCATTACGAGAAGGCTGCTTCGCTGTTCTTACGACTCGGTCCTCCCGAGCAACTCGGCGATTGGATCGGAAAGGTATATCTAGATACTTTTATACGATAACTGAGAAATGACTTCGACAGCTCGTCGCCCCAGCCGATATCGCGATATATGGCACCCTCTGTGCGCTCGCGAGCCTGTCTCGCTCTGCTATCAAGTCGCAGCTCCTCCAGAGTCCCGTCTTCTCTGCATACATCGAGCAGGAGCCCTATGTGCGCGACCTCATCCAAGCATACATGTCCAGCGATTTCAAGACGACACTCGACATCCTCTCTAGATACTCGGTGAGATAACCGTTCTTTTGTCTGCTTGTCCAAACGCGACACTGAGCGAAACAGACGAGACATCACATAGACATACACCTGGGTGTACACGTGAACGACGTCACTCAACACGTGAGGCACACTGCCGTCGTGCTCTACTTTCAGCCATTCGAGACGATCCGCCTCGACCGCATGGCGCTGGCGTTTGGTTGGAGCATCGAAGAGGTCGAACGGGAAGTGGTCGCGCTCATTCAGAGCGGTCAAATTCAGGGGCGGGTAGATAGCCAGAACAAGGTAACAAGCACAACACGAGATGGCTTGCACGATCGACTTACCCTCCGTAGATCTTGAAGGCAAAGAAGACGGATCACCGCGCAGAGCTGTATAAAGACGCCTTGAAGACGGCGGCCGACATCCAGAGCACGAATAGCAAACTGTTGCTGCGAATGCGACTGTGAGTCTGAGATGTCAAGTTCGTAGTGATGGATTTGACTCGTTCGTTTCTTGCAGGCAACAAGCAGACTTGGTCGTCAAGGCCCCAAAGTCGAGACGGGACCAAACCCTGAACCCCCTCGAATCTCCTATCTTGGATCTGATCTGAGTTTTTCGTGTCATCGTACAGCCAAGACGGCGGATGCTTTCTGGTTCGTAGACATCAGATAGAAAGAAAATGCGTAAAATACAATTACGGGTCTTCCCCGAAATACTCGTTCACCAGCGCTTCTTTCTGTAGTTTGAGCAACACACCCTCCATTTCTTCTCTCGTCGGTATTTTCGGCGGTAGCAGATCCTCTGGTGAGAGAAATGATATGTACGACGCTGCAAGTTGTGCGTTGGCTTGCATCGAGTTTGGTGCAGTAATTGGTGCGGCCTGTTGTTGAGCCGAACCCGCTTTTGTTCGTTTGTTATTTTCGAGAGGGGGGTCGTCCTCGTTTGCCATGCTGACATCGCCATCGGCTTTCCGCTTTGCACCTGATGATGCATTGGAGGGCGGCGATGCAGACGAAGTATCGGACGTGGAATGGTTGGGACCGCGCGGAAAATCGGGTATAGGTTCATCCTCAGGAATGCCGAGCACCTCCCGGATATGCAAGTGTCCTTCCCGCCACTCTTCCTCTTCTGCTTCCCTCTCGTACTCGATCAGATCGTTCCCTGATTGGGTCTCGTCCAGGTCCCCAAAGTACGCCGGTCCTTGGTTCATGAACTTTTTGTAATATGCCACAGCTTGGCTCTCTTCTTCTTCTTCCTTCTTCCGACTTTCGAAGAGCTCGCGGACGCCGGGGAGTTCTTTGGCGCGACCAAAGTACCTAGGTATAACGGGTCAGCTACTCGTGTACTTGACTGTAAAAATTCGAGAGAACAGACTTGTATCCTTTCGTTCCTGGCACTTCCTTGCCGTCGTCGTCAAGCATGGCGACGTTCCGTCTGTAGTTGGCACCTCCGAGACCGATGATCTGGTTCTCCCAATGCCGCTTTTCGCGCAGCAGTTTGTTGATCTCATCGTTCAAGTCGCGCACCTCGTAGTCGGTCAGACCGGCTGACCACGCATATGTTTGAGTGAGTGAGCGAACGGGGGGATATGAGGAGGGGAAAACGTACAGTCTTGGATCTTGGACACCTTTCTACTAATCTCGCGTAGGATTTCACCTCTCCAGCGCTCACATTCACGCAGGCTTTTGCATGCGCTAGCCATCTTGGGTCGTTTGTCACCGCGGGTGCCGAGGCCCAGCTCTGCCGCCTGGGCTTCGCGGAAGCGGTAGAGCATGGACTGGGCCTTTTCTTCATTACGCGCCTATGAAGGGGTCGTCAGCTGGATCTTTCATGCGTTGGGGTGAAATTACCATGGTGGTAAGTGATGTAAGGCGTTTGTTTGGCAAAAGCTTTAGAAACAAACAAAACTATCCGGGTTTGCTAAGCTCATCCAAGTCGCAGTATCATTAAGAAAAAATCTCATTGAAAGAACAAGCGAGTTCTTTTGTCGTCGTGTGATACGTTGACAAGTCGATTCTATACTTTTCATCCGAGAGCCGATTTCCGAAGGAGATGTGATACTTCATCACCACCATCATGTCGCCCCAATTCTCTGAGCAAGACATCGAAGAAGAACAGATTCACTTTTCCAACGTCGTCGCCACCTTTCAGCAGTACGCTCAGCACTCAGTATGTTCTACACACACCAAATGGCGACACCCCGCTGACCCTCGGTCCGTTTTTGTCTTGTCTTGCGCCCGCCCTATAATCTTCGCACGCAGCTGACGGCCAACAATCGACGTCGAAAAGACCTGTACACGCTTCCGCAAGGTGACAAGGCCTTGCTCGACGCGATCGGGTACAGACGCAAACTACAGGCGATCGACGCAGCCATCCTTGCTAACGCCGACTTTCTGCGCAAGATCGTCGCAAATCCAGAGATATTCGGACATGACGTGCACGTGGGAGAGAACGGGGACGAGGACGTGACGCTGGTGGACGACGAGGTTTCGGCGGCGCACTCAGAGTCGAACGGGCACAGTCACGCGCACGTCAAGACGACTGATCCGAGGAAATCGCATGGGCGTGGACATGGACGTGGCACGGATTTCGATATGGACAAGCTGAGGAGTACGCTCAAGCAGTTTGTTCGCGATTGGAGCGAAGACGTGCGTGTTTCCGTGTTTCCGTGCGTTCCTGGTCCGTGATCGATGTGCTTTCCAGGGAAAAGCGGAACGCGATTGGAGCTACGAACCAGTGAAAAAGGTCCTCGAGGAGTATTTTGAGGGCAGAGATAGGTCGTATCAATCATTTGAGCGAGATTGAACGTGTTGTTGACTTTTTCGCTGTAGGAAAACGATCCGAGTCCTCGTCCCTGGAGCAGGGTTGGGGAGACTGGCATATGACGTAGCAAAGCTTGGTTGAACGGGTTCGCTATCCCATCTCGGGGAACGATACTGACCCAGTCCACCAGGCTTTGCTTGTCAAGGAAACGAGTTTTCTCATTACATGCTCCTCGCTTCGTACTTCATTTTGAACAAGTATGCTTTCGAGTTTCTCATGGCCTGATCTACCTCACACATACCCAAGGACGGAGACGATCGGGGAACACACCATATACCCGTATATACACTCATTCTCAAACATCCCTAATAAAGAGGCTCTGTTGCGAGCCGTCAAAGTTCCAGACGTCCTCCCAGCTGATTTACCAACCGGATCCGACTTTTCCTTGGTAGCTGGTATGCTAGCGCTCGGGCCTATCTCTGTGTGCGTGATGCCCCTCGCTGAAACTGCATACCAGGGGACTTTGAAGAGATATATGGCGCAGAAGACACGGACGACAGCGAGCCTCATGCCGGACAATGGGACGCCGTGCTCACCTGTTTCTTCATTGATACTGTATGTCCCCATTGCTCCCCCGGGCTGCACAATCCTCCTCATCTCCCCCTTATCGTAGGCCAAGAACATCGTGAATTATCTTCGCGTCATTCATCGCATCCTCGCCCCGGGCGGCGTCTGGATCAATATCGGTATGTCGCCCTTCTTTCGAACTAAATACTTATCGTCGATCGTGCATGACCATTCTCCTTATCCAAGGCCCGTTGTTATGGCATTTCGAGAATAACAATACCAACGACCCGTCGATAGAGCTAGATCTAGAAGAGGTCAAGGCGTTGGCACGCGCGATAGGTTTTCAGTTGAGCGTATGTTTCCCTTTCTTTCGTCCAACACTACTTTTGAGCATTGTATCTGGCAGGACGAGCGGACGATCGAGACGGGCTATACGAGTAACGATCAGTCTATGCTTGGATATATTTACAAGGCTGCCTTTTGGAAGGCGATCAAAACGGGAGAAACGTGATGTACGTACAACTAAGAATTGAGCATTACGAAACTTTACTTGTTTAGTGCATAGTACGCGCCGCATGCACCTTTCTGAGGAACATTGGCATCGATTAACTATTCAAGAGATCGACCTGCGTGATCATGCGCAGAACTGGTTTTCATTCTCGCACCGACTCATACCAACGAATTCTGTGACTGAGCCTGAGACTTTGGATCCATGATCAAAGCCACGTGCTGTTTAAGCATAGCCCGTACTGCCTCAAACACTGCACCCATTCTTGCCCGCGCGTCCCGCTTTTTTATATGGAGGGCGGACCTTGCCTCTTCTTCGATGTTTTCGTCACCAATAGGATGCATCCGGTGGTTGAGCATGATCCCTGGGTGTACGCGCTTCACGACCACGGCGCATCTCGACGTCCGTTTTTGGAACAAAGTTGGCCATCGCACCCGGGGCACTTGATCTAACCAACTCGACCAACCTATCGTAAGTATCAGCGACGGTGTTCATATTTATCTCCGAAAAGCGCCCCCATCAGAACGTTATGTTTACAGTTTAGCTCACCCAGAACGAGATATAAGTAACTTCCACCGCGTTGGCAATTTCACTCCTCTCGATCCTTCCTTGCTCTCAAACTACCATGTCGTCTAACTTACAGTCTACGGTAAAATTACTCCAGATGAATAACTATATATTTGGTGAGATCTTTCGTTTCTCAGACGAGCATTTGATCTTATAGACATTGCAGTGGCTCAAGTTACAGCTGTTATATATGACTACTGTGAGTAATATGTTCAAAAGTCGAATTCTTCTCAAAATGAAGTAACTGTTGCAATATTGTTGTTGTAGTTCTCACCTTTTCGAGAGAGGTATGTTCGTGTTATCTCTGTCTTTTTTAGCTGATGATATCCAAAGGTGAACTATATTTGGGTATGAAAGCCGTTATCAAGTTAGTTCCAAATATCTCACAGTTCTGCAGTGCAGACCATGGTCTTGGGTCTCTACACTGTTTGTGTTGGTATGTAAAGATTGGAAACATATTATCCATGTGTCTCAACCAACGATTTTATAGATCCGCTATCTTGGTATCTATCAGACTGTGTATGTAATTCGATTGTTTTCATATTGCATCACTTACTTCAACCAAAGTGCCAATGGCCTTGGTATGTTTGAATTAAATTGCAGGTTTGCCAGGGTAACATGACATATCTATATAGTGGGTGGTACCTTTTTATCCGGTCCCAAGGAAGTATGTTTTTTTTTTCGTCTTTTCCTTTGCTTATTGTTGAAAATTGTATCCTGATAGTTGTAAGTGTCTGAATTCTACTTGCCTGAAACTGAACGGATAGGAATTCCCCAGGTGTAAGGCACCCTTTTTCTCTTCTAATTGCAATAGCATAAGACGTGCACACATCTAGGTCTCGCCGTCTTTCTGATATCCAATTGGTCATATCTAATATGGATTACTGCTGCTGATTGTGAGCCACTATGCACATTGACTGATCCCGTTTTTTCTGACTATGATTTCAACTACAGTGGTTATGATGCTCAGAGTCTATGCAATGTGGCATCGATCTAGAAGAGTCATTTACCTCCTTGTATTTATGTTAATACTGCAAGGCATTACTCTCTCGGTTACCCTAGGTATTAACTCTCCCAGTTTCACAGGTATGTATCTACTGGCATTATTTCGATTTGATACCATTACACTTATCTCGTGTCTAGTTTCGGTTCCTCGAGTTCTTGACATCCCCTTTTGCACCATTTCCGACAATATATCACCCATACTCAACTTGTATCTCTCAATCCCGCAGTTTTCTCTCAGTTTTACACTTTTAGTTCTCAGTGTCATTTCGACTTTAAAGGAGTCAGTTCAGATGTATAGAGAAACCAGGCAATGGAAGCCGAACCGGTATCTGCAAATGATCGTCAAGGATGGAACTATTTATTTCCTTGCGTATGTCCGTCTTTGACTCATCTTCACAAACTTGAAGTAACCACTTTTGTCCGTTCGGAATTGTTAGAATGTTTTTCATTATCATCGGTTCATTACCACTGACGACATCAAACCCTATTCTAAATCTCTTCATCGACTTCTTTGCTTATGTACCCTTGATGCCCGTGGTGCCTCGATTCATCATTGGCATCCGGGAGATGTACGATAAAGACAGCCGGCGTGGCTGCATCCAGGAGATCGACACAGGTTTCGGGATGTTTTCGCAAGCTTTCGTCAGTCGAGGTATGGCTGCGTCTGCAATAGCATTTGCAGACAATGCTCCGGTGCAGGATCAGAGTATGAGTATGGAGGAGTATGCGGGCGAATCGGACGTGATTCAACTCGAAAGGTTGGGACACGATGCAGATGGGGGGCATGTTTGAATGAGAAGCCTTTTGGACGGAGCTCGGGGGTAACTTGGGCAGTGTTTAACGATTGGGAGAGCAGAGCACGACGATGCGCTTGGATGGCCGTTTAATTTATTTCGTGTACCACGAATCTGCGGCTTGCTTTCACATTCGTGAGTTCTAAGTCATTGACAGATTCATCCTCATTTTGCGTATGTTTTCTCTCCTTTTCGTTACCGCACTGGCAGAAAGAACGTATCTAGGACGATGGAAAAGGAGTAAGTACTCTTCAGAGCTCATACAGCGCATCTTGCAAGCTGACCGAATTAGCGAAGACAACGACAATGGATATCATACCCACCGCCCTATGAACAAACTCGTCTAGCTCCACAGGACTGACGATGATGCATACACTATGGGAAGTAAAGTCGCTGTTAAAAGGTGTCTGAATCGTGTAATGATAGTGTCTTCATGAATGCAAAACAGTGACTACGAGCTGAATATCGGCGACAAATCCTGTCACTGATTGCCGAAATCTGCTACCAATCATCAGTGGCATAGACGATGTTTAACATGTCATTTGTCAACAAAATAGAGTGACTAAAGGAACTGTAACAAAATCATCATAAAAGATGGCACCACCGGCGAGACTCGAACACTTGACCACAAGGCCTCACATTAGTACGCCGCACGACCGTGTGTTAAACCGTTGTGCCACAAGTCCAGATAAAATACTGTGTAATTATTTAGATATGTATAGATACTTAAAACTTAAAACTTTTTTGACCGCATGCCAGTGCAACGCACTCTCACTCGCAAAGAAACATCAACGGTGACGACAGCACGTACGCACTCTCATGCACAACGCCAACGACGATAATGTGGACGACAACGACGTGCGCTCGCCCAACGATGACTCGATGATGACAACTTGACAACTGACAACGTGACTCCGACGACAACAAGCTTCAAGTTGACGATGACAAGACGACGCGATCCTCGCAATGATGCAACGCACAATGGGGCGATATGAGGACAAGGGTGATGGGAGACGGCGGCAGTG
>JBBPOS010000546.1:0-18920 GCA_038091575.1 Leccinum subgranulosum
TCTTCGACTTGTGATTAGTTTCTCACGCTTTGTGGCTGATTGTGGCTGCCAGTTGTTTGCTAGTATTTACAGCCACTCGACTCAACCCTTGGAGTCCTCTGTTCTGTTTCCTTTGGTTACTCACAGTAGACTCCAGGTCAATAGCTCATTGTTGTTCACTCAATATCATTCTCGGTTACTCACAGTGGACTCCAGAGTGATCTACAGTCCCTATTCAGTGGTTATCCCATCACTACAAGCTTTCTGCACTTATCAATATCATCTCAAAGTGATTTCTTAGCCCATAAGTGCTGCTCTAGCCTTTGACTTCTTTTGAAGATGTAAAGGTCTTGGACTAGAGGCAGAGGCCACATGGTCGAGAGCAAGGTATTCTCAATGTTGTGTTTGTAGGCATCTAGCCACTGCCTTTGGGTGAGCGTCAAGCCTTTCAGTGTCCCAAGCAGCTCCAGATCTCTTATAGAAGAAGATATTATCTATGAAAGTGGAAGTAGAATGATTTATATCTGTGTGATGTACGTAATTGTTCATCAAGTCACAAGTAAAGGGATTGTTTAGTAAAAACACTTATACCTTTCCTGAACCTTTGCGTCGAATGCACCATTCCAATCCTGTATGTTGGGAATTTCATATCCTCTCTACTCTGTAGCGCTTTCCATCCTCAAGTTCTGGTGAAGAATGGAGTAGCAAAACTCCTGACACTCATATGGAGCAAGAGGGAAATGGTTTTTTTGAAGAACTTTGTAACCTGCCCAATGAATTGGACAGTCCTCGACAATAGGGTCATCGTAAGTTTGTGTAGGAAAGGCCCTCAAAGAGGTGTAGACAGAGAAAAGAGACTTGTTTCAATAAGCCATGGTAAATTGTTTGTTGTACCTGTCATTGCAATTGTTGGACACTAGGGATGTTAGGGTTCAAAGGAGGAATCTGGTTGCACCAGGCAACCAAAATGGTGTTGTCCATAGGCCAATTTTGGGATTGTCGAGATTGTGAGGTCTACTGGTTTCTGCACTTATCATTTCTACATCATTTGGATCCTCTGAGAGGATAGTGGGGCCTTGAAACCACAGAACATCCTCCGAGGTCTGGAGGTACTCTACATAGAAGTATAGATGAGGAGGCATCTCAAAGAGATTGACTTGTATCGTCTGATGAGGCATGTTCAGAAGAGCTTGGTCGAGGAGGGAAGATATTCTTGGATGAAGATGGTGGTGGTGGAACAGGAATAGGAATGGTTGGAGAAAGTGTATGGAACAAGGAGCAGGAGCCAGAAGTGGCGGCTGAAGAGTGTGATTGAGCAGGTGGAACAGAAGAGGTAGAGATGTCCTTGAAAGCATTAATTAGACTGCCTAAGGGTTTGTCTAAGAAAACAGTCTCAGCTACCTTTAACTCAGCTTCCATTGGAGGAGGCTGGGATAGAAGCGAAGCTGGAAGATGTGGACTTGGCAATTGGGAATCGCTGGGAATGACCTAGATAAGGAGGAGATCTTTGTAAAGCAGGTGAAAGAGGACAATTAGACAGGTTGCTACTTCTCCAAATATGACGAGCTTGCTGAGCAAATGCTTTGTTCATATAAATGAAGGTAGGAAAGATAAACTTACAAACTCTACAATTCTCGTATGATCAATTAGGAGTCCAACAACGAGGACAGTGTAAACAAAGATTATCTTCTAATACTGCTAAAAGAGTAAGACTAGGTTGTCCAGAATGCAAGTTCTCAGGGAAAATCAAAATTCTAGTATTGATGATGGCTTTGTCGAATGAGAACTGTCAGTGATCCATGCTAGTGAACTACGTGACAAGTAGACAAGGAGATATGCAAGAGATTCAATGTCCTAGCCATGCACCCATGTGACTATTGATTGAGGCAAATCCTGGAGTCCCAATAAGGTGATTGACGTGGACAAAAGGCATATGATTCTCTATTGTTGAATCACAATATCGTTTGGAGATTTCGAAATTGACAATGAAAATGGTGTGAGCCTCAACTCCAAGGCCTGTCAAAATGTTTTGCGGCTTAAGATCACAGTGAATATAGCTGTGCCAGGGTATGCAATGTAGATGAGTGATCTGTAGGGGCATTAGTCATAATGACCAAAGCCCATTGACTTGAAATAACTTACAAGTTGCTCAGCAAGATGAGCAATTATATGGATATGGAACCATTTGTATTTGGTGATCAGTGTGTATATTGATGGGCTAAGGAGATCAAGAATGAGTCCATCATAACTGGCCTCTTTGCCAAACCAGTAAGCCTGAGGGATTCTGTCAATGTACTCAAGTTCCTTTAGAACACCATATTTGTGCTCTATGAAAGACTCTCCATGGAGGGAAAGTTCAAGCTTGATCACATCAGATTTGTAAGTAAAAATATTTACTACTCAGTAGACATTTGCTAAAAGATATCCAAATTCAGCCTTTAGGTTTCACCGTTCCGGGTCTGTTATGAACCCTGTTTTTTTCTCTTCATTTTTCTCTTTCTTTTTTGTGTCACATGACTTGCTTGATAAGCATCACATCACCCTTTTACATAGCTCTCCCTTTTCGAGTCACGTGACCTGTACCTTTATCTGATAAGCGCAGAAAGCTTGCAGTGATGGGATAACCACTGAATAGGGACTGTAGATCACTCTGCAGTCCACTGTGAGTAACCAAGAATGATATTGAGCGAACAACAATGAGCTACTGACCTGGAGTCCACTGTGAGTAACCAAAGGAAACAGAACAGAGGACTCCAAGGGTTGAGTCGAGTGGCTGTAAATACTAGCAAACAACTAGCAGCCACAATCAGCCACAAAGCGTGAGAAACTCATCACAAGTCGAAGAAAGAAGTCTAGAGCGATATAGAGTGATCACAAGGGTCTAGAGACTCGAGGAAAGAAGGTCAATAGGGTAATTGACCATGGGGAATTCAATGGCGATGGTTAGAAGTAGCGCAGAGCACTAGAAAGTCTATAATGGTATAAAACAATCAAAAGAGGGCAAAAATCACCAAAAGTAACATTATCTCCATAGCACTCATTGGACACTTACCATATATAGATAGCATAGCTTATTCAGACCTGCCTTAAGCTGGTCTGTGTGCATGTACTTGTAGTATAAATACTTGAATGCAGCAACTGAACAAACCAGTCTTGTTCTGGTTGGATTCCCTCCTTCCTACACAGTCCCCTCCATAAGTCAAGTTCGAGTTGAGGTGCCATAGTCCGTTAGGATTTAGGTTGCCTTCATAAGAACAAGACTATTCTACTATCCCACCTCACCGCACTGGTACATGTGCAAAAAACTTTTATCTTCACTGCTGTGTCATTGTCGGATCCCAGACATAAGGGAGATTTTCCAGCAAATGAAAGCTGACCAGCGGCTCCTCTTAGGAGAGCTGCAGAAGGTGAAAGAATACGCCCAGCAGGCCCACGACTACCTCGACCAAGATCCCCCCATGGAGCCCAACAAAGGGCTCACTCCCGCCACAGCCGCTCTCCTAAGCATTACCCTGAATCCCTTCTCTGCTGGCTCCAGGAAATGGGCCAAAATCATCCCAGATCCAGGGCTCTTTGATGGGTCCTACAACTGCTTCAATGAATGGTGGACCAAGATGGTCATCTGGTTTGAAGGAAACCAGAATGTATTTGCCTTTGCCAAATCTATCTCCCTCGCCACCTTCGCCCAAATGGGGGCAAAAGATGGAGAAAAAGACAGAAATGGCACTGGCGCCTGGGCTCGCAACGAGCTCAAAAAGAGGAGAAATGGCCAAGCAGAGTGGCTCAATATTCCAGAAATGGAAGCCCTCCTTGAAGGAAGATTCTGAGTCAGCAACAAAAAGGACCTTGCTATTCGAAGATTGATGGACAAGAAGCAAGCGGCAAAAGAATGAACCCAGACCTTCTTGACACACTAGCTGGCTGTCTACAACCAGGCTTGATGCGATCCTATGATGGGGATCACCTTGCTAGAAAGAAACGTATGCCAAGACATTATAAGGCATATGTTCTTGCAAGGAGAACACCCAGCCCAGCTATACGAGTACATCAATTCGATCCAGAAATATGCCAATGTGATCAAAGCCTTTGAAACCCGGACTCCTGCCTTCTCTAGGAGAGACCCTCACACCATGAATGTCAATACCATCACCTCCGACGTCTGCAAAACATCCGGCAAAGATGGTCACCAGGCATATGACTGTAATGCACCTTCCATGTAGTGCAAAGATTGTGGTTTCTCACGTGGCGGACATAGAAAAGAATGTCCGAAATTCAAATATTGATTCATACAGGCAGCAGAAGGAACTGCTTTATCAAATCAAAATGTCTGTTCGCCTGACTAGACGAAGGCGATACAAGGAATGGACATAGAGGCCGCTAGGGCCTATTTTCGTGATCTCGAAGTAACACAGGGAAAAGAGTAAGGGTGCCTTTATCAGGTACAGCACCTCCCCCTCTAGAAAATAATAAAAATAGTTTTTCTTATCGTACTCAACGCCTAGATAGTGCTAGTACAAATTCTGTTTCTCATTCTTCTTCAACTTCTTCTTTTAATCATTTTAGTATATTAGATAGTGACGTTTCTCTCAATTCTCCAACATCTTGATGTGGTAGCCTACCAGATGTCACAACCAAAGCTACGATCTCGAAAGAGCGTGCTCACCGGGAAAGGTGGCTTAATTTGGCTTTTAAAGAAATAAAAAATGGTTCTGCACCTCAGATCCTGACTGAGAAGAAAGTTCGCACCTTGCGACCACTTCGCAAACTGATCCTAAAAATTGACATAATCACAAAAAATAAAAACATAGCTGTCGATACACTGCTAGACAGCGGTGCCAATGGAATCTTTATAGACACCAAATGGGCCAAGTCCCAATGTATACCCTTAAAACCACTAGAACTCGTTGTGCCAGTATACAACATTGATGAAACTATAAACTTAGCAGGAGGCATTGCCTATACCACCAAGATAATCATAGACTATAAAGGATATCGAGAAAAACTCATGATAGATGTTACCAATCGAGGATGAAAACAAATAATCATTAGATATATTTGGCTCAGAGAGCACAACTCCATGATCAATTGGGTGAATGGAACCGTAAACTTAAAACAATGTCCTACCTCTTCTAAAGCTTTGAAAGTGTCCTACGGGAATCGTATGGAAGAAGCAGAAAAGGATCATCTGAGACAAATCCATGAAAACAAAGAACCTTCAGAAGGAATTGAATCGGAAGCAGCTTTTAAACTCGTACCATTAGAATACCACAAGTTCCTAGATGTCTTCTCAAAGAAGGCCAGCAAACACATGCCTGAGATTTAAAGCCAGACTTTGTGCCAAAGAAAGGGTGATTAATTCCCCTTAGCATAACAGAACAGGATGAAGTAAAAGGGTTTGTCGAAGATCAATTGGCCAAAGAATATATTAAGCCCTCCAAATCTCTGCAAACTTCATCTGTATTCTTCATTCCCAAAAAAGATGGACAGAAATGCATGGTCATGGACTATAGATATCTAAATAAGGGAACTGTCAAGAACAATTACCCTCTTTGGGAAGAAATGTGTGGTCATGGACTATAGATATCTAAATGAGGGAACCGTCAAGAACAATTACCCTCTTCCACTCATTTCCCAGATCGTCGACAAACTGAAAGGAAGCAAAATTTTCACCAAGATGGATCTCCGTTGGGGCTACAATAACGTGAGAATCAAGAAAGGAGACGAATGGAAAGGAGCCTTTGTCTGCCATCTTGGATCCTTTGAACCCACTGTTATGTATTTTGGAATATGCAATTCACCGCCCACTTTCCAACAAATGATGAACGAAATCTTCACCGACATGACTGACGTGGTCATTATCTATATCAATGATCTCCTAATCTTTACCAATGGAGATATGAAACACCATCAGGAAATGGTCAAAAAGGTCTTGGAAAGACTTTGAAAAAATGATTTATTCATCAAACCTGAGAAGTGTTTCTTTGGAGTAAAGAAAGTCGACATGCTAGGCATGGATATGTCTTGCAATGGAATTTTGATGAATACGGAAAAATTAACAGAAATTGTACAATGGCTGGTCTCATCCAATGTGAAAGCAGTATGGAGCTTCCTTGGACTCGCCAATTTCTACCATCGTTTCATTGCCAACTATAGCCAGGAAGTGAGACTATTACATGATTTAACAAAGAAAAATCAACCTTGGAGCTGGGGAAAAGCTCAACAAGACATGTTTGAAAGACTCAAAAGTAGATTTACCACCACTCCGGTGTTATTATACCCAGATGACACCACCCCTTATCGTGTTGATGTGATGCCTCCGACTTCGCCACAGGGGCAGTACTCTCCACCTTAAAGGATGACAAATGGCACCCCGTAGCTTTTATATCACACTCCATGACTCCCGAACAGCGAAAATATCCTATAGCTGATAAGGAAATGCTCACAATCATCCTCTCACTTGAGCAATGGAGACATTATTTAGAAGGTGCTAGGCACATATTTGAAATCTGGACTGATCACAGGAATGTCCAGTACTTTATGAAATTCCTGAAAGCCGTATCAGATCTCTAGAAGAGATCTCCTTATTTGATAAAATCAAAGAAAAACACTCTAGCTGCACATCGCCAGATGGGTCGATCCTCCATGAAGGATTACATTTTTATAACAACAAATTATGGGTACTGACAGAACTCCACCAAGAGGTGTTAACACAATTCCATGATCATCCCATTTTTGGCCATAAAGGTGCCGAAAAGACATAGGAATTCCTCGTGCAATACTACTCTTCGCCAGGAGTCAAGAAAGATGTACAGGACTATTGTCAATCTTGTAGGCGCTGCGCACGAATGAAACCCATAAACGTACCGCCAGCCAGACTATTACAATCACTTGAGGTCCTCAAGGGACCCTGGAAAAGCATATTGGCCAACTTCATCACCGGCCTACCCCTCTCCCATGGCTTTGATAGTGTTTTAGTAGTAGTCGATCGCTTCTCTAAAGAAGTCACATTCGCCCCCACTACAAAAAACATAATTTCAAAAGGAATAGCCGAGCTGTATAGAGATTACGTATGGAAGCATCACAGACTTCCAGATTGCCTTGTCTCAGATCACAGACCTCAATTTGTGAGTCAATTAATGGTCGATCTCCTTAAACTATTAAAAATCAAAAAGAAAATGTCCACAGCATATCACCCACAAACTGATGGACAAACGGAGTGCGTGAATTGCGAACTTGGTCAATACCTCTACCTCTTTACTGCAGAAAAACAGGATAAATGGGTTGAATGGCTAGCCCTCGCCCAGTTCAACTGTAACAACACTTGTTCCTTGGCAACTGGTTTCACACCCTTCTAGTTAACTAAAATGTTCACCCCTTGTCTCGGTTTTGAGCCACTTTCTGTCAAAGCTCCAGCAGCTAAAGACCTTGCTGACAATATGAAAGCCAACATTGAACATGCCAAGAGTGCACTGGAATGCATGAGAGAACAAATGAAACTGCAAGCAGATATACATCGATCGGCAGCACCGACATATCAAACAGGAGACCTTGTTTGGCTCAGCACCAAACATCTTGCTCTTGACGTGCACCCATTGCATAAATTAACGGAACACTGGATCGGTCCTTATCAAGTTATTTCAGTTCATACCAACAGTGTTGGTTTATTATTCCCCAAATCTGTAAAAGCTCGCCACATTGTCAATGTCTCGCAAATAAAACCATACATTGAACCATTGCATCGGGCCCTTTTTGACTCTTTATTTTGAACCCCAGTGGTCAATTTCACCTCCGGTTCTACTCTTCCACCTGATCTGGAATCTCAGGACTAGAAGGAGGATAATGTTACGAACCCTGTTTTCCTCTCTTCATTTTTCTCTTTCTTTTTTGTATCACATAACTGGCTTGATAAGCATCACATGACCCTTTTATATAGCTCTCCCTTTTCGAGTCATGTGACCTGCTTAGTCAGCATCATGTGACCTGTACCTTTATCTCCATAGTACTTGTTGGATACTTACCATATATAGATAGCATAGCTTATTCAGACCTGCCCTAAGCTAGTCTGTGTGTATGTACTTGTAGTATAAATACTTGAATGCAGCAACTGAACAAGCCAGTCTTGTTCTGGTTGGATTCCCTCCTTCCTACACAGTCCCCTCCATAAGTCAAGTTCAAGTCAAGGTGCCATAGTCTATTGAAATTTAGGTTGCCTTTAGAGTCCAGCATTAAACCTGACCATCAAATCTACACTACACTATGCAAGTTGGAACAGAACGCACCATAATTTCCCAAACCCAGTTGCTCTTTAATTCTATACCTCCCATCAACACAAACTGGGGTGAGACTGTGACCTATTTCAAGAACATTGAACTTCAAATAATAGCCTCCAGTAGGAATATGATTGGTGAAGAATGATGGTGAGTGGGAGTTGCTGGGAACCACTGTAGTGGACGAGCATTCAACTTTACAGCACTGACTCCTGTGGATCAAAAGGAACATAGGAACTACAGCAGAACCATACACCACATGTTGCCCCTAATAGCATCATGGCCCATGCATGGCATTCTGCATGGCCCACTAGTGTTACAAACCTCAGTCCGCAACCTAGCTTTTCCACCAGTCTTGCATTGCTTCCATCCACCCTCTGACATTCCTCCTCCTAGTCTTCTCCTTTGAATTGCTGATGAGTACTTATTGACCGATCATGTGACTTGCATGTGATCGTGGGACTTATCATCTCTTTTTATAGTTATATCCAATCGGGCCTTTATCTCATCACCTACCCGATCCGATCTCCTGATCCCATTGCCGACTGATCTTGTATCTTGATAGATCATTATCATATCTCGGACTCACTTCATGTTACTTATGGTGATTTCGCCCTCTTTTGAACATTTTATATCATTATAGACTTTCTAGTGCTGTGCGCTACTTCTAACCATCACCATGGGATTTCCCATGGTTGATTTCCCTATTGACTTTTTTTCCTCGAGTCTCTAGACCCTTGTGGTCGCTCTATATCCCTCTAGACTTCTTTCTTCAACTTGTGATTAGTTTCTCACACTTTGTGGCTGATTGTGGCTGCTAGTTATTTGCTAGTATTTACAGCCACTTGACTCAACCCTCAGAGTCCTCTATTCTGTTTCCTTTGGTTACTCACAGTGGACTCCAGGTCAGTAGCTCATTGTTGTTTGCTCAATATCATTCATGGTTACTCACAGTGGACTCCAGAGTGATCTACAGTCCCTATTCAGTATCACTGCAAGCTTTCTGCGCTTATCAGCTCTTGCAACTCGACTTTGCACTGCACCTTCTGTGAGAAGACTAGTTACTGCCAATGCAAGTGTTTCACTTTGCAGTGCACCAGGGATGCCTATAAGACTACCAAGCGCAAGTAATGGTGTTTAGCATCGAAATTTGCTGATCTTGATGTTGATTTGATAAGAGATTACTGATCAGTGGTCAGTACTCTTCATTCTGACCTCCTAAAAATCAGGAAAAATTCGGAAAAATCCAGGAAAATTCAGATCAACTCTGAAACATCATTAAAATTCCATAGTTGTTTTCTCCTTGCTGGTGGTATGTATTCATCTTGAATGTTGAATGTTGACCTAATAAATGACCAAGCTTCTCTCTGTGGTAGTTTTGGGTGGTATGTGTTCTTGATGATGCAAATTGATCACTCTTTTATTATAGAACTGTTGGTATATCAGGTATGTACTTTTTATATGATATGATGTGATATCTTATATGTTTACCATGTTGTTGAAGCAATGAGTATCTGGTAGGTGTGTTTATCATCTTGAGCTTATATTTGGCTTATGAATGGCTATGTCATTGAGGGTAGATATATGATATATATTGTTTATAGGTTGATACTAAATCACAAGACATTCTAGGCTCTTTTTTTTTTTTTTGGTATGTATATATTTCATTTCATGATGTTACATGGAAATTCATTCTTACCTTTAGTTTTAGCATACACTGTGAAAGTGTAGATCTTCTTGGATTAGGCATCTTAGCCTGGATTTCACCATTCGTGTTGGAGGCAAAGACCCTTAGTGGAAAGAAGTGTTTGTCAAGTCCCTACTCCCTAGCTTCACAGATTCAACTCTGTGTGTTCGCTGGTTGCTAAACCCATTTATTGGGCTGGGACCTCTGATAGCACTACAGAATAGAGACATGTTTGGCAAAGGGAGCTTTGCTTCTTGCAGTTGCCATTCAATTTGTCTTGAGACATTTTGTCCTTTGTTCTGTCATACTGCTGCTACAGGATAATCATTTTCAGTCGCTACCAACACTTGGTAAAATCTTGGTGATTTGGTGTGCATTCTTGACTACCTTTCTGAAGACATCTAAGCCTCAAGACTTTTCTTGGATCTTGGGTTCTTTGTTTCTCTGGACTTGGATCTGCAACCTGTACCATTTTATCCCCTCCTTAATCCACCTATTGCTCAAGTGGAAAGAGAAAGGATGGAACATGAGAGGTATCATTGGCAACAGAAGCAATTTCAATTGCAACAGGTACAGCAAGAACAGGAGAACAGAAGACTTGCAGAGGAACAAAGATTAGCAGCAATGAGAGAGCAGCTATATCATCATCAAAGACATCATGAACAGCAAATGGCTCTACAATAACAATTGTTGCAGCAGCATAATCAAAGGCTTCAGATGATACAAGAGCAGAAACTCTTCCCCTAAATTACATTCCACCTGTTGGTAGACCATATATTGAGCCCATTGAACCTCACTCTTTGGGACTTATGAATATTCAGTATCCAAAATATCATCCTTTACATTTCCTCTCTAAAAAGCTCTCTAACTCTAGTATTCGTAATCCTCGCTTTAGTATATATTGTCTTCAAGGCCAAGTCAATCTTCTTGCTATTCAACAATGGCCAGCATCTTTACAGGCTTTATATGATAATCCTCAGGATTTTACTCAGTTCAAAAACAAAATTTGCCAGTACAACAATGCCTTGGCCTTTACATCAGTTGGTGTTGAAATGGATAATCAAGCTCTTCAAGGATCTGGTTCCTAATTTTTTCGTATCCATGGTGCTCTTCATCATCTCATGGGTGCTTTAATTCCACTAGATGGTCAGGATCCTTGCTATGCTCAACTCTATGTCTATGATCCAGAAGAAGCAATCAATATCAGCTTTAATCGCAATCCTCAGCTCGATTGTGGTACCTTATTGGATCTCCATCAAATGCTAAGAGTCTCTCACCCATATGCTGCAATTTATCAACAAGCTCATGATGTCATGAGGGTCAGTTACTTTGCTATTATTTTTTTTCCAGTGCATAGCATGCTTATTATCATTTTGTTCACACAGGCCAAACCACCTGAGGAGCATACAACTTTGGTCCTGTGGCTGGCTTTGTCTATACCATTGAATATCAGAAGAGAGGTCTCCCTCATATGCATATTCTGGTCTTTCTGAAGGAGAGACATAAGATCCATACTGTGGAGCAAATTGATGGCATCATCTCTGCACAAATTCCTGATCCTGATCTATATCCTCAACTCCATTCTGCTGTCTCCAAATCTATGCTTCATGGGCCTTGCACTCCTCAGAGATGTCTTGAGAATAATGTCTGCAAGAAACAGTTTCCAAAGGCATTCACACATCAGACCATTATCAAGGAGGATGGATATCCTGCCTATGCTAGACCTGACAATGGAAGGACTGTTGACAAAAACCAGCATATCTACACCAATAAAGATGTTGTTCCTCATCCTAGAGAACTCTTGGTCAAATTCAACTGTCATATCAATTTGGAGGTCTGTGGTTCTATCAAGGCAGTCAAATATATCCACAAGTATATCTACAAGGGCCCTGATTGTGCTACCATCCAAGCTGAAGATCATGATGAAATTCATACCTACCTTGATGCAAGATACATCTCTGCTACACAGGCATGTCACAACATCTTTGAGTTTCCCATGCATGTGGAGTGGCCTGCTGTCTATTATTTATCAATTTATTTACCTGGAAGACAGACTGTGGCTTTTTGTGTAGATGCTCAGATTGAACAAGTGATCAATAATGCAAAGGATACTTAGTTGCTTGGATGGTTCAAGGCTAATCAAGATCCTGATCTCATTGCTGCTGGTGCTCATGAATATCTCTATCAAGAGTTTCCCAAGAGGTTTGTCTGGAATCCAACAAATGCTGTCTTGTGACTTTTGGTGATTTTCGCCCTCTTTTGATCATTTCATATCACTACAGACTTTCTAGCGCTGTGCGCTACTTCTAACCATCGCCATTGGATTCCCCATGGTTGATTATCCTATTGACCTTCTTTCCTCAAGTCTCTAGACCCTTGTGGTCGCTCTATATCGCTCTAGACTTTTTTCTTCAACTTGTGATTAGTTTCTCACGCTTTGTGGCTGATTGTGGCTGCCAGTTGTTTGCTAGTATTTACAGCCACTTGACTCAACCCTTGGAGTCCTCTGTTCTGTTTCCTTTGGTTACTCACAGTGGACTCCAGAGTGATCTACAATCTCTATTCAGTGGTTATCCCATCACTACAAGCTTTCTACATGTATCATTTTATTCTGGTTACTAGCCTGTGATGAAACTGTGGTATTGCCAATAGATCGATCAGTTTGTTTATCTTCAGTGTGGATATAGCTTGCACAAGCAACTGGTTATAGTTACACTGAGTGAATAATTCATGTACAGTAGCAATCATTCTAATGGACAAATATTATGTAATTTTTTTTTCTCCTTAGAAGCATTCCTTAGATCATCTCCTGTCATCATAAGACAGCACCTCAAAAAACTTACTTGTAAAGTTGCTGTGTAGTCACCAGGTAAATACCAAGTTTATCTGCTACCACCATACTATAAGTGGATGGTTGTCACCTGTTTGAAAAAGACCAATTGGAGAACTTACTTGGATTGTTGAGTAGTGGTATCTGTTACAGCTGGCCCAGGTAGGGTCAGATGTAGACTTGGAGGACTAAGGCTATGATGAAGGAGTAGCCATGTAAGCGTAACGCTTGACAAGACTGAGGCTTAGGACAAAGGATTGGCCAAGTAAGCGTAACGCTTGACGAGACCCGAAGACTAAGTGTACTTATCGAGGAGGAGCTCACGAAGAATCACGTCACTCAAGGACTAAGGACTAAGGACACACCCGAGAGGGCAGTGGACTAAGGATACACCCAAGAGGGCAGAGGATCGAAGAGACTAGGGATGAAGGGACTCGAAGGGTGGGCTGAGAACTAGGTAATATTCCAAGTAGCTCTAGCTTAGGGTTTACAAGCGACAAAACAGTCCTTAAGTACTAAAGAGATGGAACATGATGGAATCACGAAGAATGGATGCATCATCCGCAGTATGGATGAGTAAGAAGCTGCGGAGGATTAATCATATATGACAGATGGATGATGAAGCAAAGGCGTCATCATAAGTCAGAGGAAGAATGATGACAGATGGCTGATGAAGCAATGACGTCATCATGAGTCAGAAGATAAGAAAAGAGATAGGGATAACTCGGCGAGGAGAATGTTGGATCATCAGTGATGTGGAACGAGACAAGAAATCGCTGGAGATCTATGATACAAGACGAAGACAAGGTAAAGGCGATAAGCAAAGCAGAAAGAAAGAGAGAAAAGACATAGTGAGAACTCAGGAGACAGTTGTAACATTACCCTCCTTGTAGCCTTGGAGTCACCGACCCAAGTTTTAGTAGTCAATCCCTGTCCAGGCGTGTTCGCCGCACATGTTGGCGTCTGCTTCACCATTGTAAACGTCCTCTTGGTCGTAATCATAGTCTGGGGATGGGGGACGACAGACGAGGGGAGGGTGGATAAGAGCAGGGCGAGTACGACGAGATGAGGTAGATCCTCGAGGAGGACAAAAAGGTCTAGCGCGACCTCGGCTGGATTGTGCGGAGCGATAGGAGGAGCGGGATGATGATGTGGATGCGGAGGAGGCAGAGGGGGAAGGGCGTGCGGGTCGATGTCTGAGGGGACAAGCTCCTTGAGAATGTCCTGGGGCGGTTTGAAGGCAGAGAGGACATTTGTAGTGAGGGCAGTCAATACGGATATGGCTAAGACGCCTGCAAGTGAAGCAGGCCTTGTGGTAAAACCTATGGAATTGATCCACCGGAAGGTCGCGTTCCCTATTGAGCCTAGCCTCAACCAAATTTAGAACGGCAATCTCATGGGCTGTTGGAGGGAGGGAGGATGCAGAAGGGGTCGAGGCGACAGATGGGGAAGGGGGAGGGGACTGATAAGCGGGGTCAATACCCTCTAAGTGTTCGTCATCATCACTGGTCACTGAGACCGAGTTGTGAACTGCCTCAATGGCTTCGACCGCTACTTTGATTTCCTCAGATCCAAGAGGAGATTCAGGTGGGGGTGGTGAGGGAACAAAGGGTATTTCAACTGGGAAGGGAAGAATTGCTTGCGGGCTAACTGCTTTGATCTCGGCAGGGATACAGCCATGGAGGGGAGGGCGAGAAAGGCCGGGTGGGGAAGAAGGAATAGGAAGGGGAGTCAAATAGATGGTCATCTCAGCTAGAAATTGATCTAGGTCGGCGACGAACTCGGTCATCCCGAGTTGATGCATGGCAGAGAGGAGGTGTTCAGCAACTGCCTTCTGAACAAGAGTGACTTGGAAGGAGAAAAATGCAGAGTGGGAGTCTGAAGAGTTCTGCAAATTTGAGGCAATGCCTTCGAGGCGGGAGGTGTGGATATAGGCATTATACAAGGAGTGGAGTGGGGAGTCGACATCAGTGTGAGCATAGATGTCCTTGGTGTAGCGAGCATCATGTAGATAGAGATGAAGTTGATTCAAAGCTTCGGAGGAGGCGTCGTCAGATCTTAGCTTACTAGCATAGAGGAGAATGTCGACTGCCTGTATATGGTACACATTGGAGCGAGCTGGGAGGGGAGGAGAGTCGGTGCACCATGGGATAGTGGGTTTGTTGTCTAGAGTCTGGGTGGGAGGGGAGGACGGAGGAGAGTCGAGATCGTCTAGGACCAGAGGTTTTCCACTAAGAGGGCTAGGGAGACAGCCTCGAGCCAAAGGACTGGTAGGAGAAAGAGAATGACGAGGAGAAGGAGGTGGGGAAAGAGAAACGGAAAATATGGCAGAAATAGAATCAGAGGGAACATAGCTAGACATTTCGAGGAACGGTGAGGAGATGGTGTTGGTTTATGACAAAGGGTTTGTTTTTGGGAATGCGGTGGGATGAGCTTTCTTATATGCGAGGAGGGTTGTTTTGGCATGTTTTAGTTCTCATTCTGGGATCCAGGTGTCTTCTTCGGCCGTGTATCCTTTCCATCGGATCAGATACAGGCGGTTGTTAAGGGGGCCCTTGTGACACAAGATCCGCAGTATTTCAAATTCTTCTTTGCCTTCAATAAGATCAGGCGGTGAGGCAAGGAAGTTCGGACTGTGTACGGGATTTTTGCGATAGGGCGATAAGAGGGAGGCGTGGAACACGTTGTGGATGCTCCAGGTTTTAAGGAGGCGCAGCTGATAGGTGATGGGAGATAGAACCTGAGTGATGGTAAAAGGTCCTTCTTGTTTCGGAGCAAACTTTCGAGAGGTGAGATCTCGTTTGAGGTTCTTGGCCTCGAGCCACACCTTGTCTCCCTTGGAGAATGGAACGAATCCTCTGCCGTTTCTAGCAGACATAACTTGTCAAGTGAGCTCGTGTGCAGCGAGGGCTTCATCTCGGGCAGCAGAAAGGGTTTTGAGTTGGGATTCAACCGCAGGGAGGTTAGTTTCAGCAATGACGGTGGGGAGGGGACCAGGTTCGAATCCCATCATGAGGAAGAAGGGGGATTTCCCAGTGACAAAATGGGGGCGATGATCATAAGCGAACTCTGCTTGGGTGATCAGATCAGACCATGTGGTGGGGTTGTCTCCGCAAAGGATCCGAAGATAGGTCTCGACCTCCTGATTGACACGTTCGGTTTCTCCATCAGTCTGAGGGTGATAAGCAGTGGACAGAGAGAGGTTGTATCCGAGGACTTTTCCAAGTTCCCTAGCGAAGGAAGAGGCGAATTGTAGGCCTCGATCAGATATGATTTTATTGTATAGTCCAAAGCGTTTGTAGACTTTGTGGAAGAAAAGAGTGGCTATCCCTTCGGCAGTGATGGTTTTCTTGGTAGGACAGAGGATCACCCCTTTTGTAAGCCCGTGGTCGACCACAACCAATAAGGAATCAAATCCGGAGGAGGAAGGAAGGTCGGTGATGAGGTCGCAGGAGATTTGTTGGAAGGGGCGAGAGGAGGTGGATTTAATCGGAGTGAGGGGAGGGACGGTGGGGTGAGTGTTTGCTTTGCACTGCTGGCAAAGGGAACAACCCTCAACGTATTTACGAATGAAGTGGGCAAGACCAGGCCACCAGTATTCGGCGGCAACAAGTTGGCGGGTTTTAAGATAACCAGGATGGCCGGCGGAAGGGTGGTCATGAGAACGAGCAACGATGTCACGGCGAAGAGAACCAGAATCAGGGATATAGACCCGATTCTGGTAGGTAAGGAGACCTCCGTCGACCTGCCAATCAGAGAGGCGAGAACGGAAGGCAGGAGGAATGGTGCCGTCAAGGGCCTGAAGGGCATTCCGGACAAGGACATTGTCACCAGAAGAGGAGGCAGTGAGGTCACGCAGGGTAGTGTCAATGACCCGGACAAAGAGAGATGGGGGAAGGAGGGTGACATCCTCATTGTCAGAAAAGGCGGAAAGCTTGTCTGGTCGGCGAGAAAGGGCATCCGGGCAGGCGAGTGCAGATCCGGGGACATGGGTAATCTTAAGATCAAAGTCAGCGAGGTCAAGAAGCCAACGGGCTTGACGACGGTTCAAGTGCTGGGGACTACGGAAGAAGGTGAGGTTTTTGTGATCTGTAAAAACCTGGACTGGGAAAGGGGATCCACGAAGGTATTGGCACCAGGCTTTAAGGGCGCAGATGACAGCGATTAGTTCGCGATCATAGATGTCATAGTTGCATTCAGCAGGGATGAAGGATTGGGAGAGGTATGAACAGGGGTGCCAATCACTGTTGGAATCGGTTTGGAGAAGGATTGCTCCGGTGGCATTGCGAGAGGCATCAGTGGCTATGGCAAATGGGGCAGAGAGGTCAGGAAGACGGAGGACTGGTTTGGAAAGGAAAGATTACTTGAGACGGTCAAAAGACGATTGACAAGCAGTAGACCAGTCCCATGATTTATCCTTTTTTGTAAGGTCGATGAGGGGATGGGTGATGTCGGAGTAATGGTCAATGAAGCGACGGTAGAAATTGGCAAAACCTAGGAAGGAACAGATGGTTTTAACAGTGGTGGGGGTAGGCCAAGAGGCGATTCCGTCTAGTTTGACGGGATCCATGGCAAGAGTTCCAGGTTTGACGATCATCCCTAGGTATTCGACTTCGGCAGTAGCGAAGTTACATTTCTCGAGACGAAGGTGGAGATCCAACTCCGTCATCCGCTGGAGGACGCATCTGGTGTGCTCGGAATGAGTGGCATCATCGGGGGAGAAGATCAGGAGATCATCCATGTAAATTACGAGCCATCCTTCAGCAATCATGTCGTGGAAAGAGTTGTTCATGAATCGCTGAAACGTGGAGGGGGAGTTGTTCATGCCAAAGAACATGACTGTAGGTTCAAAGATGCCTTTATGGGTGATGAAGGCGCCCTTCCATTGATCTCCGTCCTTGATGCGGACGTTGTTATAGCCCCATCGAACGTCAAATTTGGTAAAGACCTTAGCTCCTTTGAGTTTGTCAATGAGGTCAAAGACGAGGGGAAGAGGGTAGGCATCGCAAGTGGTGTAGGAGTTCAGGTATTGATAGTCTTAACAGGGGCAAATTTTACCATTCTTTTTCTTTACGAAGAAGAACGAGGAGGCTTGGGGGGATTTGGAAGGTGTGATCTTTCCGCTGCGAAGGTTTTCTTCCAAGAAAGTTTCAGTGGCTTTTTGTTCGTCTGGGGAGAGGGGATACACCTTTCCTATTTTAGGGACAAAGGTATCATTGAGGTTTATGGCGTGGTCATAGGGGCGAGAGGGTGGGAGGCGCGAAGAGGCTTCTTCAGAGAAGACTGATGAGAAGGCAGCGTATTCTGGGGGAAGGGTGGCCTTGGGCTTGGATTTCTCAGTTTCGATGGCTAGGTTGGTGGCAGTGGTAAGATGGGCGACTAGGGGGGATCCTTTAGGAATAAAACGAGAGCCGCATCTCATTACCCGGCAAAGAACCCTGTTGACAGTGGCTCGGTTGAGGAATTCGGGTTCTGTCTCGAATCCAAGGAAGTGGTAGAGTTTTCTATCGTGAATGGGGTGGACTTCGATATGGCAGGGTGCTTTTGTCATAGGGGGATCTCTAGGGGTTACTTTTGGAAAGTGGGCATTATGTCGCTCGAGATCAGCAATATATAGGTGGTATAGATCCACGGACTGGTCCACGGACTCTGGGATGGTGAGGGTCTGTCTGTCCCAGTCGATGGTGGGGTTGGCATTCCTAAGCCAAGGAAGACCCAGGATAACGTTCTCGTTTCCGCAGTCCATGACGTGGAAGGTGACCTTTTGGTTGACCTTTCCAATATCGACGAAGAGAGTGGTGGAGAAGAGGATGTCCCCTTTTCGGTTGGTGGATTGATCAATGTTGCGGACTCTGATAGGTATGAGGAGATGATCTCGAGGGAGGTTGTGTTTTCGGACAAAGGCCCAGTCGATGCAGGAGATTTCTGCACTGCTGTCGATGAGAGCAGAGGTGTTGACGACTTTAAGAGAGTGCGAGGGAGTTCATCAGCAAACCAGCCTTTTTGACCTTCGCACCATCCAGATGTCCTAGCTCGTGACAGAATCCTCCAGTTTACCACAGCCACTCCAGCTCTCTCCAGCTCTCCCAGATACACAGCCACATTATGACATAGCCACTCACAGAGTTCCCCAGCTCTGCACAGCCACTCCAGCTCT
>JBBPOS010000547.1:0-18897 GCA_038091575.1 Leccinum subgranulosum
CTTACTCTCGCAACTACCTTCAACCTTGTTCGTTACCTTCAGACTATACAGTGAGTATCTCCCACTGTTCTCTTAGTTCCCCCTAGAAGGGTACTGCGCACACAATCGAGACTTGCTATCTCGATACATGGGTCGTAGAAGATGTCATAGTCAATTGTGGCCTGGAATAGACGTAGTAGATGTGGGGCTAATACATCGACACTTTCCTTGAATACTATATTGCAAATGCCATCCAGTCCCGGAGCTTTGTAGAGACTGAGCTTCGCGATGGCGTGTATTAAGGCGTCTTCGGTGATGATGGGCTTATTGCAGACGGGGTTTGGGTAGTTGAAACCTACGGGGACGGATGAGTGGGTGGGTGGAGGCGGAAAAAAGGAGCTGGTGATGAGGGAGCTCTCCTCGTTAGACGACACGATGAAACTACCATTCGTGGGTGTCGCGCGTTTGAGGGATGGAATATGGGTATTTGTGCCGGTGCTGTTGATGGTTGTTATGTAGCGGTTGGCGACCCATATATCGTCCCCGGAGATGTCCTCTAACCAGTCGACCCAGTGTTGTTTCTTCGTTTCTTTGATGGAGTTGGCATATCGGTTGTGAGCGGTTCGGTATTGTTGGTGTATTGGGTGTTGGGCTTCATCCTTGAGTCGGTAGGAGTCTTTTGCAAGTTTGGCGAGGTTGTTTTTCATGTCAGTGAGATCCTTGGTCCACCAACACTTGGAGCCTAGCCAAATCATATGGTTGTTAGTGTGTTGGAAGATTAGATTACGAGACAATTCAAGGAATGTGCTTAGTGCAGTTAGGGTATTGTTGTTAGTGCAGTTGTTGTAGATGTTGATGATGGTGCACATCCCAAAGGGGCTGGAGAGTTGGATTATTGTGACGTCCTTCGAGGGGAAGGGAATCTGCGTCCAGTGGTTGGTGTCAATTTCTTTCGAGACGAGTAGAACCGATCTGTAACGTGAAGCTTTGTCAGTGAATCGGGTGGATGGATATATAGGATAGTAAGTTAGTGGGCAATAAGTGTTCCCCATGGGGTTTACGTATGGTTCTTGGAGTGCGAATATGTTCCATCTTTGGACGAGGGGGCCGTTGAGGAGTGGCTGCTGGGCGATAAGGGAGGTATTCATGTTTTGTTGCCAGATTCTGAGCTTGAGGGGGGTTTGGGTGTGACTATTCATTTGATGTATGAGGGTCTAAGAAAAGGTCATTCAGTTCGGTGTTAGTTGTGGCGGAGTGAAATGATGCGTCTGGCGTTGCATCCGGGTGAGAAGGTGAGAGTAGGGGGAAGAGGGAGAGAGGGTGGTACGCGGGCCCGATGGGGTGTTCAGGTTTACCTGTACTCATTCTGCGTAACGAGCTCTTTGTGAAAGTTGGGTTGCTGGCATAGTTGTCTTCAGCCTATCTAGATGTAGGGTCGTTTGTCGGAATGTTTGGGGTTTGGGATGGGCGAAGGGTTGGTGTTTGACGTAGGGTGCGTTCTTCGGTGGGAGCAGGACCTGAGTCCAGGGTTTGTCTGTGGGAAAATATGGCATTTGATTCTCCGGGTTGTTAGTATCGTAGTGATCGCAATGAGAGAGAAAGTCAGGGCAGTTCCTACTATAGCTCGGATGGTCGTCCAATTTACAGTTGGTGCAGAAGGCGTTCTTGGTGTTGGTACATTTGTTGGTGTGGTGAGGGTTGCCGCATATTCCGCAAATGTCTTGGGTTGCCTTGCATGTTCGAGTGACATGGCCCCATTTCTGACACTTGATGCATCGGATCGGTTCCTTCTTGTCTTTGCGTGGGTGGAGTTTTTCCATATTCATGATAACTTTTGGCCTGGGGCACAGTGCTGGAGTGGCTTGATCCATCTGGCCAAGGAGATACTTCCGGGTGGTAGGCTGTTCTCAGATTCAATGTTCTCTATAGATGTGGAATCAGTGATGTTAAGGGTGATCAGAACATAAGGAACGATGATTGAGTGCAGTCGGTCTTTGATTTCGGCCGGGAGGTCTAGGCAGGTGATCAGGGCCTGTTTGGTCTGAGGCTTCCTGACCCAGTCAGCGGCTTGTGTGGAGTTTACCTCGAAGAGTATGCTGTTGTTATGTAACAGTACTATGGATTTGACGTTAATGAGTGGATCTTCTCCTCCACTGATGGCTTCAAGGGCTAATTGCAGTTTCTGGGCGATGGAACCGTTGGTGTCTTTGGTCGTATGGAGGGGGTGGTCGTCCATTGGGGTGAGTAGAATTTGACGGGACCTAACTTCAGCTCTTTTTAGAGCTTCGTAGGCCCTGGCCGAATTTGCCAAGCCATTCTTGAGGGTGTTGCTGTAAGATCTGGGGGGAGAAGATGAGTGCGAACATTTATTATTGGGGTTGGAATTAATCTTAGTGGTGAGGCTTTCGGTAGTGTCGCAGATTTGGGTAAGGGTGTCTGAGGTCATTATTGATGATTGTTTATTGGTGTCAGTGATGTGTTTCATCTCCTCGAGGGTGGTTTGTAGTGAGGAGAGTTTGGGCGTGATCGCCATTAGGAAACTAAAGGCAATGGAGTCAGCAATCTTTTCGGCGTGGGCCTTCTCCAGAATGAACGCTACTGCTCAGATTGCTTTGACAATAGGTCTGGTAGTGTTGGGTAGCTGGGTGATGTGAAGAAGGGTGGTTGATAAAAGGGCTCTGTCCATAGGTTCGTCGATGGGTATAAGAATGTTGGTTTTGAGGTACTTCTTGCCGGTTTGGGTGTCTTTTACCTCAGAAGACATGTTGATGATTTCCTCTTTGGAAATTGCCAGGGGTTTTGAGTGGGTTCTGGTGGCAGGAAGTGGCTGCTTCGGCTGATTCCCATTCAATCTATCGGATGTGCGGGTTTTACTGGTCAACGTGTTGTCGACTACAGTGGAAAATAGAGTAGATTAGCTTTTTGTCGAGGTGTAAACTCGTACCTGCCAGATTTTTTCGAGGTCCTGGTAGGAGTGCCACGTAGTAGCAGACAAAGAAGCTTTGTCGCCAGGCTTTGAGGGCTCTGATGACAGCGAGGAGTTCTTTATCATAAATATCATAGTTTTATTCTGCGGGGATGAAGGATTGGGAGAGGTAGGAACATGGATGCCAATCGCCATTTGAGTCGGTCTGGAAGAGGATAGCTCTGGTGGCATCTCAGGATATGTCAGTGGCAATGGCAAAGGGAGCAGAAAGGTCCGGGAGGCGTAGAACTGGTTTCAAGAGGAAAGACCATTTTAAGCCATCAAAAGAAAGTTGACAAGTATCAGACCAGTCCCATGGTCTGTTTTTTTTTGTGAGGTCAATGAGTGGTTGGGCAATGTCGGAGTAATGGTCAATGAATTGTCAATAGAAGTTGGCAAAACTAAGGAAAGAGCAAATGTCCTTGACCTTGGTGGGGGTGGGCCAGGAGGTGATCCCGTTGAGTTTTACTGGGTCCATGGCTAAGACCCTGGGTTTGACAATCATACCAAGATATTCAACCTCAGCAGTAGCAAAGTTACATTTTTCGAGACAAAGGTGGAGGTCAAGTTCTTCCATTCATTGGAGAACTCATTTGGTGTGTTCTGTGTGGGAAGGATTGTCAGGGGAGAAGATGAGGAGGTCATTCATGTAAATGACGAGCTATCCTTCTGCAATCATGTCTCGGAAGAAGTCATTCATGAATTTCTGGAAGGTGGACAGGGCGTTATTCATTCTGAAAAACATGACCATAGGTTCAAAAAGTCCTTTGTGGGTGATGAAGGCCCCTTTCCATTGGTCGCCTTCTTTTATGTGTACATTGTTGTATCTCCATTGGACATTGAATTTGGTAAAGATCCCAGCTCCTTTGAGTTTGTTGATGAGGTTGGAGACTAAGGAAAAGGGGTAGGCATCGCAAGTGATGTGGGAATTTAGGTATCTGTAGTCCTGGCAAGGGCAAAGTTTGCCATCTTTTTTCTTGACAAAGAAGAAAGAGGATGCTTGGGGGGATTTGGACAATCAGATTTTCCTGCTATGAAGGTTCTCTTTGAGGAAGTCCTCAGTTTCTTTCTGTTTATCAGGAGAGAGAGGGTAGATTTTTCCTATCTGGGGCACGAAAGTCTCATCTAGGTAAATAGCATGGTTGTATGGGCAAGAGGGGGAAAGGTGTGCGGAAGTTGTTTCTGAGAATACAGAGGCAAATTGTGAGTATTCCAGGGGGTGGGTTATCTTGGGTTTTGCTTTCTCAGTTTTGATTGCTATGTTAGTGGCTGTGGTGAGGCGAGAGATAAGGGTGGATCCCTTGGCAATGAATCTAGAACCATATTTCATGACTTGACAGAGTACCTGGTTTATAGTGGCTCTCTGGAGGAATTGTGCTTCGGTTTCCAATCCTAGGTAATCATAAAGTTTTGCGTCATGAGTGGCATGGACATTTACATGTCGAGAGAGTTTTGGTGGGAAGGGGGAAGGACGAGAGAAGTGGCTATTATGGTGTTGGGAATCTGCAACATGTAGATAATAAAGATTGGCATATTGATCGATGGTTTCAGAGATGGAGATGGTTTGTTCCTCCCAATAAATGATGGGGTTGGTGGCACAAAGCCAAGGAAGCCCCAAGATTATATTCTTGTTTCTGCAGTCCATGATGTGAAAGGTTACTTTCTGAGTGACTCCTTCAATGTCAATGAAGAGCGAGGTGGTATAGTGGATGTCGCCCTTTTTATTGGTGGATTGGTTGACATTTCAGACTTGAATGGATATAAAGAGGCAGTCTCTGGGGAGTTGGTTCCTTCGGACAAAGGAGATCTCCGCCTTGCTGTCGAAGAGGGCAGAGGTTTCAACAACTTTAAGAGTGTGCAAGGGAGTCACAAGGCGAATAGGGATTTTTATTGCTTTGGACAAGAATGATATAAGTACAAGGGCACAGGTTACAACAGGAGATCCTTGCATTGAACAAGGTTGTCTTTTTATAAATCCAGGGTGAAGGTGAAGAAGGTTTTTCCTATGACAACTGCTTCATTGTTGTCGTCTTCAATCTCCTCTAAGGTAGATAAGACTTCTTCGGTTTTGGTTGAATGAGAAAGAGTTCAAAGTGAAGGTGGTGCAGGAGGCAGCGTTGTGACCAGGTTTCCTGCAACAACGGCAGAGTCCCTATTTGAAGCAATGTTCCCTTTTTGCAAGAGTAAGTTTCTAGATGTGGACTACATTGATGTCCATAGCATCGGGGTCTCGTTCCTTCTGGTTTGAAGAAGAAGAGTGGTAGAGTGTGAAGTTGCTGGTGACTGAGGAATGTTCTTTGTGTTGCTGTGAAGCAAGGTAGGCACGATGTTATTGGTCATTGATCCACTGAGAATGTTTGTACCAGTCATCGATCTTATCAGGTACTTTCTCCATGAGGTAGATCTTTTTGAATAAGGAGGGGGGAATTCTAGTAGAGAAATAGTGGCAAAGTGTCGCTTTTTCTGTTACTTTGGAGATGGTGACCTGGTTTTGGAACTGGGAGATGTATTGGGCTAAAGAGATGGAGTATTTTCCAAGGGATTTCTTGGTTATCCTTTGAGTAGTAAGCCATGCGAGAGCATTGGCTGCCCAGTTGGCATGTTCAAAGGATCCTTGGAATTTTTCAAGGAAATCTTTCCAGGATCCGAAAGAGGTATCTCCACCTGCAAGTTTCACAGTGGTAAAAGTGTCAGAACATGTGGCAGCTGTCCCTTCCTTCATGAAGGAGAGGGCAAAGCCAATCATCTTATCATCGTCTTTGTAGACATCAGAGTTAATGGTGAGGTAACATTGAACAGAGCACAACCAGAGCATGGCCTTGTTATGAGCTCCATTGAGTGCTTTGGATTGAGAGAGGTGGAGTTCTGTTGGTTTGCTACCCATGGTAGAGGGAATAGGGGGAGAAGATGAAGCCAATAGAGGGGTGTGATATCTGGGGATGGAGACACTGGCAGAGAACAGGTGGGAAAAATTTGTGGCTAGAGTGACTATGGTGTTCTCTTCGAGAGAGAGAGGAGAGGAAGGTCAAGTTCTAGGGATTCTTTGTCACTGGAGGTGTGAGGTAGGAATTCCAGTGACTCTGGGGCAGTGGTTACTTCTCTCCAAGAGGAGGAGGCTAAGGGGTGTCGAGGCTGAGGTGAGACAAGTGGGTTTCATGTGGAAGAGGGAGGAGGAGTATTCCACCCTCTGGTCTAAGATAGTAGGGGAGCTTGGGAGGAATGGTGGGAGCAGTTCACAGAGATGGTGACCATGAGGGAAGCTAGAGCTTTTGTTACGACTGGCCTGGGTAAGGTCAGTCGTAGACTCAAAGGGCGAGGACTAAACACTAAGATGAGCCCTTGTGTTTATATCGAATGACAGGGGTTTGAGGAAGACTAAGAGGTCAAAGGAGCACATGCTCACTGGCAGAGATTATGTGGACGAAGGGACTTAGGGACAAGGAGTTGAGCACAGAGCGATATATTTCGAGTAGCTCTAGCTTGGGTTATAAAACAGAGAGGTGAAGAGTACAAGTACTATATGATAGAAGGTGATAGAATCTCATGGAAGGTGTGTATCATCCACAGTATGGATGAGTCATAGAAGCTGCAGATGGCTGTGATGTACAGTAAGCGAAAGATAAGAGATAGGCATGAGTCAAGGACAATGAGTAACACTTAGTGAGGAATGAGTCAGAAACTAAGTGTGACTAAAATACAATGAGAAAATAACAAAAAGGCAAAAGGCAAAGGAAAAAGAGAGAGAGCAAAGATATGTATGGGGAAAACATAGGAGATGAACATAACATATTCCTGCTATACTGAAGAAGAACATGTCAGTAGATTGACTTACTAAACCTTTCTGCCTGTAGAGGAAAGTGATGGATTCAGAGGTGTGGGCCAACTTCAAGTTATGCAACATAGCTCCACAAGGGTCTTGGGAGGAGAAGCTAAAAACAGATGAGATCTTCTCTAGGGAACAGGTAAGTGCTGATGAATAGATGTTAGAGCTAGTTTTCTTTACTTTGTAACAGATATGCTTCATAGAGACATACAAAAGCCCTTGTACAGGATCTATGGAAGGCTGGCATTGGTGACTCCACAACCAATTACCTTAAGAAGCATGGGGTGTTTCAATGTTTAAATATATCTGATCATTTACATGGTGTTACCTAGGCCACCCCACATATGGGTAAATTTATGCCCATACCCTCTGGTGACTCACTTCCTCTGCAACCATCCTTCCCTATTCCAGGTAAGGCTTCATATCTTTCATTCAATTAACTTTATGATTGACAGGAGATAAAGATGGTGGAAACCAAGAGCAAGGGAGAATAGATGCTGGTAAGAAATCAATCCAGGTAGTGAAGATATTCTTGGGTGATGACTGGGATAAATGAGTTGGAAATGACATTGGTAGTGATGAGGGGGTAGGGTGGCTTCCTCATAGCTGTATCCACTCAGCTTCTTGTTGAAGGTACTCCATATATACCTTGTCTGGCTGAAGGAAAATGGCAAGGGAGGCCTTGAATGTGTTTGTGCTATGTTTTTTTCTGATCATGAGAAAGTTGCTGTAGATGTAAGCAAATCATTCTCTGGTTGAACTTTATTACTAATTGAGTTTAGTTTTTAAAAGATGGTAACATAAATGCTACAATCAAACTCTGCAGGGCTTTCGAGACATTACATTCATCTTTAGAGGGGAAAAGACAGAATTTCTTCATTCTAGGCATGCTGTATGTTTATCCTCTATCCACTTTCTGACAGACATATGTAGGTCTAAATACTAATATTCCTCTTTGGTCCAGAACTATATTTCTAAGAAATGCCTTCCAGTACCATTGCCTTGCTGCCCACAGGCAATTTTTGAGAATGTTGTGACCTATCCTGCATATGTGAAATAGGAGTAAACTGTTCAGCACAAATATACTGAGATGCCTAAATGCATGTCTATTAGTATAAGTAGTACAGTATGTATGGTCATAGCATGTAGTTTCTCACTATAGAGCCATTTTTGAATCAAGTGTCAAACTTGAAATTGTGTACCTGTATATTGATGTTACTATAAAATAGACTCTGGCCCTCTCTACAATTATTTTTATCATGAAAATCAGTGGTCTGTTCTTGAGATATAAATCAAACAAGGTCGTATTGTGTACCAACCTTGAATGTCTTTGACTTAAAGATGGTTTTTTTGTGACTTTTAAATGTTACCAGTAGATTTTTAGGATTCAATAACCCCCAGAAAAAATGCTTCCATTGTTTCCAGTGGCTCATAACATCCACTATGTATATATATATATATATATTTTTTTTTTTTTGGCAGGAGAAGAACATGCTGCCATTTACTCTCTTTATTTGTTTGGGCTTAGCCAATATTACAATTGTATTCAGAGGGCTTTTAAATGGAAGGTAGGATACTCCATTCATTTATAGCTAGTGTATTAGAGGCTAGAAAAATTGATCTTTATCCAAGGGGCATCAAGTAGGTTGTAAGGATGTAGATAGTTAGAGGATATTTTGAACAAGACCAGGCCTGCATCATCTGTGATCCACTAGTGGAGTATCAAGTCTCTTTTTCCAAGTTATTGAATGCTCCATCATATACCCAAGCTGCCATTGATGCCATTTTGCACTATGAAAGTCTAGAGAAAAAAACAACTGGAGGAAATTTGGTGAGTATAGTTTGTCTAGGTGATAAAATTGTATTGTATTTATACCTCCATATTTTTATAGCTGCTGAGTGTTATTTTGAACAGATATGGAGCATGCTTGTACTTGGAGGCTGAGTTGGAGCTTGAGCTGGTGGCCTGTGTTTCATTACATACACAGCATGCTCAAAGTACAAAAGAATTGGAAATGATTCTAGCATCTCTACAGCATAAGGAGGGAGATCAAATTCAAATGATCAGGTAGTCAAAGCAAATCATGCAGTCTGAACAAGAAAATAAGGATCATATGAAGGCTCAAGCTTATATATCAGTCTAAGACACTCCAAATACAATAACAACATTTTCTGAGCCCACGCAAATTGGAGGAGCAAATCATGATGAGAGAATTTTTGTGTTTTAGAACTTTCTGAATTTATTGATAACATTTACAATCTCTGGAAAAAATTATTTTTTAGAGATTCAAGATTGATATATCATTCCACATAGAAATGATTTTTTCTCTGGTTTTCCAATACTCTCTAAACATGGTAGCATATTTTCCAGCATACCTTGATAAATATTTCCATATGAAGAGGCCATTTGAAGCAAGTATTTTCTCCACCCGCACCTTCAACTATGCCATTCAAGCCCATGATGAAGGCAACCAATGACACTATACAGTGTCTGGTACATACAATACAAGCGCAAGCTATGGAAGGAGAGACTGGTTATTTTCAGAAGGAATCCAACAAGAACAAGACTAGCTTGTTCTGTTGGTTGTATTCATGCTTATGTACTACAGTATATGGTCTGTGCTACTGGGGCTATACTTACATGAGAAGGTGTGGATGAGATCATGAACATGTGTGTTCAAGCAGGTTTCAGAGCATGAAAAAAACTGAACAAAATCAAGTAAACTCAAATAGGGGCATGGAAAAGTCAAACAAAACCAAGCAAAGTCAAGTATAGTTGAGCAAGGGCATCAGCCAAGTGTAGAACAACGTTGAATGGTCATTTGTAAGATAACAGAGGTGTGGGAAAACTGAATGAAACTGAGTAAACTCAAACAGGGGTGTGGGAAAGTCAAACCAAGTCGAGTAAAGTCAAGTATAGTTGAGTAGGGACATCAACCCAGTGTAGAACATGGTTGGATGGTCTATTGTAAGATGAGATGAGGCACTCAATATTATATAATTCTTAAAAGAGTTCCTTTATCACCTTGCAATTTTGGGCTGCAGATAATCATTCCATCCCTGTAAAAATGATGCAATTTTTTTACATCAGTGAAAAAGATTATTGCTTACATACATGAGGAGAAATTCTATGAAAAGTGATACATCATTATTGGGAGTAGCTTTGCATTACATATCACCTCTGAAATCCCTCCACAGAGTATTGTCCCCAAACCAACAGACTTACCAAATGACTAAATGTGGAAATCAAACAATACCTCTCCATCTATACTAATCATCATCAAAATTATTTGGTTTATTGGCTAGCCCTAGCAAAGTTCACACATAATCAAAAGATCTCTAAAGCAACAGGATATGCTCCCTTCCTTCTGAACTATAGACAACTTACAAAGATTTGCAGTGAGTCTTGAAAACATATTCCTAATCAATCAGCCAAGGAGTTCGAAGACATGACGAAAAACATGCAGAAAATAGCTAAAGAGTCTATTGAACACACATGGGAAATATGGTATCTGATGCCATTGCCTCAGATCTCTGCCTGCCTTTCTGTCGCTTTGCAAGTCACTTGAATACATATGTTTTTTTTGTTCCCTTTGACTCATATTTTTTTATATTCAATTTATGCCTTTCCTCCTCCAGTTATCAAGAACTCCTATGATGAGTCTGAGATATTCGCTAGTTTTGAACTTTTGAAAGGTCTCAATCTATGCCAGAAGACTGGTGCCTCCTATCTTCAAGCCTCAAGGTGGTTAAGAGCCTAAAGTTGCTCTGCAATGAATCCATGACAAAATTAGTCCTAAGGGGGTGTATTTGTTGACAAGCAAAGTGGCAGGGAGATAGCAGCCCTTTCTGTGGTTCAAACAAATTCAAACTAACAATGCTTTTCAATAAGGTGAGTAAAAGTAAATCCTGGGACACAAACCAATCAACTGACATTCAATGACATATAGCCAATGCACAGAACACTGATCTTGCACAGGATCATACTGGAGAAGCATCTAATGAAAGATATTACTAGAGAGTCCATAAATCAAAGGTGGTTTAAGAAACCAAGACATCATTCTTGTAACCAAAGATGACACCAAGAAGAGTTCAAATATGTTTGATTTCTCTCCTATTGTGAGTTCAAAATGATGGGCAATTCCAAGCAGTATATGTAAAGACAGCTCAAGAAAGCACATAAACAAATACTAGACTTGTGCTGTCACAAACAGATCTGTCTGGAATGGTTTCAAGTCTTTTAACTTCTCATTAAATCATGATCAGTCATCACCATCAATGAGAAAGTATGATATGGACTTGACTCAATAATGATCACAACCACACAGAATGCATGAGTAATAAATAAGAATTCCAGAAGTCTGTACAAGAATACATGATCACTACTTATATACTACTTTACATGTGTTTACAGTGAGGACTTTAGGGCTGGTATATAATGTGATGGAATAATGGAACATTATGGAATATTCTTGTGAAATCTTGTGAGTAATGTAAAATAAAGAGTAAATATGAAGAGTAAACAATGTGAAAGAAATAAATAAATGAAAATGTTATACTATTCCCCTCTTAAGGCTTGATTTCCTCATTTAGCAGTGAAATTTTGAATAGATGGTCAGGGAGATGATCCAGGGTTTTTCAAAAAGTGAGAACATTGAGAACATTGAAGGTTGTTCCTTTTCTGGTACAGACTAAACATCTGCATTCATTTGTTGTTTGTTTGAGATTCATTGTTTTTTTGGATGTGCAGTGTAATCAGTGTAATTCTTTTACTGTGTTTTGCATATTTTTCAACTCCAATATCATCTTCCAATCTTGTTCTTCTCTAGGGAAACCTTTCTAGTGAACCAAGAACTCAAATCCTCCTCATCATTCTTGTGAATATACTATGGATTCCACCTCTTGTTCTTCTACTTGTGCTACAATATCCAGAGATAGTGGTGGAGATGATTTTTGGGAGGAGAATTCACCTTTTACGTAGGGATGTAAGACCATTCATTAAAGACATTGTGAATTCCTTTTCCATTAGTGGTTGAGGTGCAGTTGGTAAGAACTGTCACTATTCTTCTTTTTGATTGTGAATGGTCCATAACATTGATCATCTAGTTTTTTCATGGGATGATCAGAGTGAATGTTGGTGGCCTCAATGAGTACTAGGTCTCTGGGTTTATACTCTGGTGGTGGATTTTGAGCATGTCAATTGTGGAATCATTTTATAATTATAGAAGGCCATGCAATCTGCTAGTGTTCCTCAGATTTGTAAACAATCCTCTGAAGTTAAACAAACTTACTGACTGGAACAAAGAGAAAAAGGACCTGATAATTTGATTGATGGGTAAGTGGGTGGTGTTACGACTCTCTCCAGAGTTCACACTATGTCTTTTCTCTCTCTCGTTTTGCTTTGCTTATCGCCTCTACTTTGTCTTCACTATGTATCATAGATCTCTGGTGACTTCTCGTCTTGTTTCTCATCGCCAATGATCCGACTTTCTCCTCTCCGTGTTATCCCTATCTCTGTTCTTATTTTATGACTCATGATGACATCATTGCTCCATCAGCCACTTGTCATCATTCTTCCTTTGACTCATGATGATGCCTTTGCTTCCTCATCCATACTGCGGATGACGTATCCCTTCTTCGTGATTCCATCACGTTCCATCTCTTTAGTACTTAAGGACTGTCTTGTCATTTGTAAACCCTAAGCTAGAGCTACTTGGAATATCACCCAGTTCTCAGCCCACCTTCGAGTCCCTTCGATCCTCTGCCCTCTTGGGTGTGTCCTCAGTCCCCTGCCCTCTCGGGTGTGTCTTCAGTCCACTGCCCTCTTGGGTGTGTCCTTAGTCCTTAGTCCTCGAGTGACATGACTCTTTGTGAGCTCTTCCTCGATAAATACACTTAGTCTTCGGGTCTTGCCAAGCGTTACGCTTGCTCGGCCAATCCTTCGTCTTAGCCCTCGACCTCCAAGTCTACATCCAACCCTATCTGGGCCAGCTGTAACAAAAGCTCTAGCTTTTCCCTGCGGTCACCATCACTGTGAACCGCCCCCACTATCACATCTCGAACACCCTACCAAAGACTGGAGTGGAACACCCCCTCCATCCCTAGAAACCCTTTAGCCACTTCGTCCTATCAGCGCCCTTTGTCCACCTCTTCTTGGAGAGGAGAAACCCCAGTCCCAGACTCCCCAGACGTCCTCCCTCAACACTCCAGCAATGAGGACGAGACAGACCTAGACCTTCCCCTTCTATCCAATGAAGAACAGGAAGAAACTCTTTCCCTCGACACTAAACTAGCCCACCAGCTCTCATCTAGCCTAGTCCTCCCTCGAGCTCCCACTCTCCCTTCCCCATCCCCTTACACCCCTAGCAGAAACATCTTCGATTCTCAGAGCCCCATCTTAGTACCCAGACCCCGATTACCTTCTACCACTATGTCCAAACCCGTCGAACTCCGCATCTCCCCACCAGAATCCTATGATGGCAATCATAAAAATGCTCTACCCTGGTTGTGATCGATATCCAGGTACCTGCTTATCAACGAGGAGATCTACAACACAAACAATAGAAAAGTCTGCTATGCCCTCTCCTTTATGAAATCCGGAAACACCGCTACCTGGGCAGATACCTATACTGCCAAATTCATCAACGCCGGGAAGACTAGCTTAGGAACCTGGGTGGACTTTGTCAAGGAGTTCAAAGCAAGCTTTGAACACTCCAACTCCGCAGCCAATGCCCTCACTTGGCTGACTACCCAGAAGATGATCGAGAAATCTCCTGGAAAGTACTCTATGTCACTCGCCACATACATCTCCCAATTCCAGAGTAACGTTGCCACTTCCAAAGTGACCAACGAATCTACCCTTTGCCACTACTTCTCCTCGGGTATCCCTCCTTCCTTATCGGGAAAGATCTACCTCATGGAGAAAGTCCCCACTACCATTGCCAAATGGTATTCTCACACTCAGAGGATCGACGATCAACAACGTCGAGCCTTCCTTATCTCTCAGCAGCACAAAGGATGTTCCTTCATTAACCCTTTTACCCCTACCCACTCCACCTCTGCCAGGGAATGAGACCCTAATGCCATGGACATCGATGC
Source organism: Leccinum subgranulosum (assembly GCA_038091575.1). Taxonomy (NCBI): domain Eukaryota; kingdom Fungi; phylum Basidiomycota; class Agaricomycetes; order Boletales; family Boletaceae; genus Leccinum; species Leccinum subgranulosum. The sequence goes on from JBBPOS010000547.1 coordinate 13,866, forward strand.
CGTCCATATTCCTAAACTTACCCCTGCAGAAAGAGAGCGATGTTTCAAACAGGGACTCTGCCTTTGCTGCAGAAAGGCGGGACACAATGCTTCCTCGTGTTTCACATTCTTGACCAACCCCTCTTCTTTCAAAGGAACCACCAGGAAGGTCGCTAAGGCCAAAGAAGAGGACTTGCCCAAACTAGAAGAGATCAAGGATGACGATGACGATGACAAGGTTGTAGGAAAAACCTCTTTCTCTCTGGATTTTTGAAAAGGAGACCTCGTTTGACGCAAGGTTCTCCTACTGCTACATGTGCACCTGTACTAGTATCCTCTTTGTCCAAGGCAATGAAAATTCCCATCTCACTAGTAACTCCCTTGCACTCCCTTAAAGTCGTCGACACCTCAGCTCTCATTGACAGTGGTGCAGAAATCTCCTGCATTGACTGGGCCTTCATCCGAAAATACAACCTCCCTCAAGATCACCTCCTCATACCCATCAGAGTCCGCAATGTTGATCAGTCTACCAATCAAAAGGGAGATATCCTCTTTTCCACCACCCTCTTCATTGATATCAGAAAGGTCAACCAAAAAGTCACCTTCCATGTCATGGACTGCAGAAATGAGAACGTCATCCAAGGTCTTCCCTGGCTTAGGAACGCTAACCCCACCATCGACTGGGACAGACAGACTCTCACCATCCCAGAATCCATAGACCAATCCGCAGATTTATACCACCTACACATTGCTGATCTCGAGCGACACAACGCCCACTTCCCAAAAGTAACCCCTAGAGATTCTCCCATGACAAAACCACCCCACCATGTCGAAGTCCACCCCACTCACAACAAGAAACTTTATTGTTTCCTCGGGTTTGAGACCGAATCCCAATTCCTCGACCGAGCCACCGTCAACAGGATTCTTTGCCGAGTAATGAGATGCAGCTCTCGTTTTATTCCTAAAGGGTCCCCTAGTCGCTCATCTTACCACCACTACCAACCTAGCCATTGAAATGGAAAAATCCAAACCCAAAGCCACCCTTCCCCCAGAATACGCTGCTTTCTCATCTGTCTTCTCCGAAGAAGCTTCCTCATGCCTTCCACCCTCTCGTCCCTATGATCATGCAATAAACCTCGATGATACCTTTGTCCCCAAAATAGGAAAGGTATACCCCCTCTCACCTGATGAACAGAAGGCCACAGAAGTCTTCCTGGAAGAAAACCTTCATAGTGGGAAGATTCGACCCTCCAAGTCTCCCCAAGCCTCTTCATTCTTCTTCATAAAGAAAAAGGATGGTAAACTTCGCCCCTGTCAGGACTACTGATACCTAAACTCCCACACTACTTGTGATGCCTACCCTCTCCCCCTCATCTCAGATCTCATCAATAAACTCAAAGGAGCTAAGGTCTTCACCAAATTCGACGTTCGATGGGGCTACAACAATGTCCACATCAAAGACAGATATCAATGGAAGGGCGCCTTCATTACTCATAAAGGCCTCTTTGAACCTACAGTCATGTTCTTCAGCATAAACAACTCCCCCTCCACCTTTCAGCGATTCATAAATGACTCTTTCCGTGACATGATCGCCAAAGGATGGCTCGTAATCTACATGGACGATCTCCTGATCTTCTCCCCTGACGATGCTATCCATTCTGAACATACCAGACGTGTCCTCTAATGAATGACAGAGCTGGACCTCCATCTTCGTCTCGAGAAGTGTAACTTTGCCACGGCCGAGGTAGAATACCTTGGGATGATTGTCAAACCTGGAACTCTTGCCATGGACCCCATCAAACTAGACGGAATCACTTCCTGGCCTACTCCCACCACCGTCAAAACTGTCCGTTCCTTCCTAGGTTTTGCCAAATTCTACCGCCGCTTCATTGATCATTACTCCGACATTGCCCGCCCCTTCATCGATCTCACTAAGAAGAACAAACCATGGGACTGGTCTGCCGCTTGTCAATCATTCTTTGACCACCTCAAGCAATCCTTTCTTTCCAAACCAGTCCTCTGCCTTCCCGATCTCTCTGCTCTGTTCGCCATCGCCACCAATGCCTCTCGCGATGCCACTGGAGCAATCCTTCTCCAAACTGACTCCAATGGCGATTGGCATCCATGCTCTTACCTTTCCCAATCCTTCATCCCTGTGGAACGCAACTATGACATCTATGATCACGAACTACTCGCCGTCATCCACACCCTTAAAGCCTGGTGCCAATACCTTTGCGGATCCCCTTTCCCAGTCCAGGTCTTTACAGATCACAAGAACCTCGCCTTCTTTCGTAGTCCCCAACATTTGAACCATCATCAGGCTCGCTGGCTTCTTGACCTCGCCGATTTTGATCATAAAATCACTCATGTCCCAGAATCTGCACTCGTAGGGCCAGATGCCCTTTCTCGCCGACCGGATAAACTCTCCATCTCCCCCAATAATGAAGACGTGACCCTCCTCCCCCCATCTCTCTTCGTCCAAGTCATCGATACCACCCTCCGTAACCTCATTTCCTCCGCCTCCAGTGACAATATCCTCATCCGCAATGCCCTCCAGGCCCTCGATGGCACTATTCCCCCTGCCTTCTGCTCTTGCCTCTCTGATTGGCAGGTCGACGGGGGTCTCCTTACCTATCAGCATTGAGTCTATATCCCTGACTCTGGTTCTCTTTGCCGCGACATCGTCGCTCGTTCTCATGACCATCCCTCTGAGTCTGCCGGCCATCTGGGTTATCTTAAAACCTGCCAGCTCGTCGCCGCTGAGTATTGGTGGCCAGGCCTTGCGCACTTCATCCGTAAATACGTCGAAGGATGTTTCCTTTGCCAGCAATGCAAGGCGAACACCCACCCCACTGTCCCTCCCCTCTCTCCGATTAAGTCCTCCTCCTCTCGTCCCTTCCAACAGATCTCCTGTGATCTTATCACTGACCTTCCCTCTTCCTCCGGATTTGACTCCTTATTGGTCATGGTCGACCACGGGCTTACAAAGGGGGTGATTCTCTGTCCCACCAAGAAAACCATCACTGCCGAAGGGATAGCCACTCTTTTCTTCCACAAAGTCTACAAGTGCTTCGGATTATATGATAAAATCATATCTGATCGAGGCCCACAGTTTGCCTCTTTCTTCGCTAGAGAACTCGGAAAAGTCCTCGGATACAACCTCTCTTTGTCCACTGCTTATCACCCTCAGACTGATGGAGAAACCAAACGTATCAACCAAGAGGTCGAGACCTACCTTCGGATCCTTTGTGGAGATAACCCCACCACATGGTCTGATCTGATCACTCAAGTGGAGTTCACCCACAATCATCACCCCCATTCTGTCACCGGGAAATCCCCCTTCTTCCTCATGATGGGATTCAAACCCTGTCCCCTCCCTACCGTCATCGCCAAAACTAATCTCCCCGCGATTGAATCCCAACTCAAAACCCTTTCTGCCACTCAAGACGAAGCCCTCGCCATACATGAGCTCGCTCGACAAGTCATGTCTGCTAGAAATGGTAGAGGATTCGTTCCATTCTCCAAGGGAGACAAGGTCTGGCTCGAGGCCAAAAACCTCAAACAAGATCTCACCTCTAGAAAGTTTGCTCTGAAACGAGAAGGACCTATTACCATCACTCAGGTCCTATCTCCCATCACCTATCAGCTACACCTTCCCCATCCACAACGTGTTCCATGCCTCTCTCTTATCACCCTATCGCGAAAACCCTATACATGGTCTAAACTTCCCCGCCCCACCGCCTGATCTTATTAAAGGCGAAGAAGAATTTGAAATACTGCGGATCTTGCATCACAGGGGTCCCCTTAACAACTGTCTTTATCTAATCCGATGGAAAGGATACACAGCCGAAGAAGACACCTGGATCCCAGAAAGAGAACTAAAACACGCCAAAACAATCCTCCTTGCCTATAAGAAAGCCCACCCTATCGCATTCCAAAAAACAAACCCTTCGTCATAAACCAACACCGTCTCCTCACCGTTCCTCAAAATGTCTAGCTATGTTCTCTCTGATTCTGTTTCTTCCGTATCTTCCATTTCTCTTTCCCCACCTCCTTCTCTTCGTAATTCTCCTTCTCCTACCAGTCCTGTGGCTCGAGGCTGTCTCCCTAGCCCTCCTAGTGGAAAACCTCTGGGTCCAGATGATCTCGACTCCCCTCCTTCCTCCCCTTCCACCCAGACTCTAGACAATGAACCCGCTATCCCCTGGCGCACTGACTCTCCTCCCCTCCCAGCTCACTCTAATGTGTACCATATACAGGCCGTCGATGTTCCCCTCTATGCCAGTAAGCTAAGATCGGACGATGCCTCCTCCAAAGCTCTGAATAAGCTTCGTCTCTACCTACATGATGCTCGCTACACCAAGGACATCTATGCCCATGCCGATGTCAACTCCCCTCTCCATTCCTTGTATAATGCCTACATTCATACTTCCCGCCTCGAAGGCATCGCCTCGAATCTACGGAACTCTTCCAATTCCCACTCCGCGTTTCTTTCCTCCCAGGTTACTCTCGTTCAGAAGGCAGTCGCTGAACACCTTCTCTTTGCCATGTATCAACTCGGAATGACTGAGTTCGTCGCCGACCTAGATCAATTTCTGGCTGAGATGACAGTCTATTCGACTCCCTTTACTATTCCCTCCTCCCCACCCGGCCTCTCTCACCCTCCCCTCCATGTCCACATCCCTGCTGAGATTGAAGCAGTTAGCCTGCAGGCAATTTTTCCCTTCCCGGTCAAAATACCTTTCGTCCCCTTACCACCTCCACTTGAATCCCCTCTTGGATCCAAGGAAATCAAAGCAGCGGTTGAAACCATTGAAGCAGTTCACAACTCGGTCTCAGTGACCAGTGATGATGATGAACACTTAGAGGGTATTGACCCTGCTTATCAGTCCCCTCATCAGCAAACCAACCTTTTTGCTCTAAAGAGACTACAGAGTACCTTCGCACTGACAGACCTGTACAGTCTGTACAGACATGTGGCTGTGTCACCCTTTTTGGTATGTTGATTAGTAATTGATTAGTAATCATTGTACAGACTACATAGACTCTACAG
>JBBPOS010000548.1:0-18850 GCA_038091575.1 Leccinum subgranulosum
CGGATTCATCACGAAGTTGCCGAACGGGTACGATACGATGGTTGGGGAACGTGGCTTCCTTTTGTCTGGTGGTCAGAAACAGCGCATAGCAATCGCTCGTGCGATCGTGTCTGATCCTCGAATTCTACTTCTTGACGAGGCGACATCGGCTCTTGACACGCAGTCGGAGGGGATCGTACAGGATGCACTTGACAAGGCTGCAGCCGGTCGAACGACGATCACGATTGCCCACCGACTGTCTACGATCAAGGACGCAGATTGCATTTACGTGATGGGAGATGGCCTGGTTTTGGAGAAGGGAACACATACGGAACTGTTGTCTGACGAACAGAGTGCCTACTCTCGTCTTGTCCGCGCTCAGAAGCTCCGAGAGGCGAAGGAAATAGATGAAAGTGGTGACGGCGCGATGAGCGAAGAAGCAAGATCTGAGAAGGTTACCGCGCAGGAAGTTCCACTTAGTCGCAAGGAGACGGTTCAGTCCGGTGGATCTGGTCTCGCTCAGAAGAGGAACGATCAGAAGAGAGAACAGAAGACCGACAAGGACAAGAACAATATGTTATATCTCTTCATGCGGATGGCTCTACTTAATCGTGAGGGACTATGGAGATATGGTGTTGGTGCTGTGTGCGCTGTCGGTGAGCTTTCCTCTGAGAATCTGTCTCGCAAGAAATTGAGTTTTCAACCAGTGGCTGGAATGGTCTACCCGGTATTGAGTATCATTTTCGGTAGGGTTTCTTATCTCAATCGTATATTATGACTCCGCGCTCAGATTTGAAAAGGCAAAGGCCTTTCTGACTTCTCCGAAACTGATCCTTCTGTCCGTCGGTTTGATGGGAACCGGAATGGCTTATGGTAAGAGCAGCCACCCATCAGGTAGAAATATCTGAGTTCGTCCTGCCAACTTGAAGGTTCTTCATCATTGCTATAATTGCGGGAATTTCCATTGGTCTCCAAGACTATATGTTTGGGTCCGCGGCTGCAATTCTCACATCCAAACTGCGCATACTCTGTTTCAGGGCTATCCTAAGGCAAGACAGTAAGCTTCTTTCTTTGTATCATATTATTTTATCATATATACCCCATGTAGTCGAATATTTCGACAGAGATGCGAATAGGGTGAGTCGTGGATCTGAACTATCTTTCTCGGCATCTCTGACTCGCTCGTTGTAGACGGGTTCTATCACTGCTAATCTGAGTGACAACCCACAGAAAGTCAACGGCTTGGCAGGCGTTACCCTTGGACTGTGAGTAATCTTGACGTTAAACCGAGCTTCTCTGAACAGAGTTACAGTATTTTGCAATCGATTTCAACTCTTATTGGGGGCGCAGTAATTGGTTTGATCTATGCATATAAGATAGGTTTGGTTGGCATTGGTGCGTGTTCTTGTTTTGTCGATCGTGATATCACTAATGACGGGTTATGTGGATACAGCTTGTATGCCCGTTCTAATCTCGACTGGTTATATTCGCTTGGTGAGGTTAATCCTGCCTGGTGCTTTTATGGCTGCTGAGCGATCACAAAGCGTGTCGTTGTCCTCAAAGACCAAAAAAATCAGAGTGCGCACGATGCCTCGGCTCAGCTGGCTTGTGAAGCCGCTGCATCCATCCGGACTGTTGCCTCTCTTACTCGGGAGGAAGACTGTCTGAGATTGTATAGCGAAAGTCTGGAAGAACCCCTTAGACAATCGAACAGGTCGGCGGTGTGGGCAAATCTACTGTATGCATTGTCGCAGTCCATGATCTTCTACGTCATTGCCTTGGTCTTTTGGTACGGCTCTCAGCTCATCTCTCGCCTGGAGATAAGTTCGAATGCGTTCTTCGTAGCCCTTATGGTATGCATATTTCGCGTATTATGACTGGTTCCGACCATTCAACAGTTTTCCACAGAGTACAACGTTTGGGACCATTCAATCAGGCAGTTTCTTCGCCCATGCGCCCGATATCTCCTCTGCTTACGGTGCCGCGGGTGCAATCCTAAAGCTAATTGACGCCGTTCCGGAAATTGATGCCGAGTCTACTGCTGGCAAAACGTTCAAAGGGGAAAAGAGGGTTCAGGGCCAAATCCAGTTCGAGAATGTGCACTTCCGATACCCAACACGACCTGGCGTTCGCGTGCTCCAAGATTTGTCGCTCAGAGTTGAGCCTGGCACATACGTCGCTCTCGTTGGGGCCAGTGGATGCGGCAAAAGTACCGTGTACGCCCATCCAAAATTTGATAACATATTTCCACTGATGATCTCTTTAGGATCCAATTGATGGAACGTTTCTATGACCCTCTGTCTGGGCGTATTCTCCTTGACGGTAGTCCTATCCACGAGTACAACGTTCAAGAGTACCGGAAACAGATCGCACTCGTTTCTCAAGAGCCAGTCAGTAGCATTTATTGATATTTATCCGCGACGACTCAGCTGTTCTTCATTAGACGCTATATGCTGGCACTGTCCGCTTCAATGTCTTGCTTGGCGCAACCAAACCTGAATCCCAGGTCACGGAAGAAGAGATTGAGGCGGCCTGCCGTGATGCAAACATCCTGGATTTCATCCGGTCGTTACCTGAGTGAGTCCATGGAGTCGGATAGTTATGGTGACCCATTGACATCATTGCAGTGGCTTCGATACTCAAGTTGGCGGCAAGGGATCTCAGCTATCTGGTGGTCAGAAGCGTGAGTAGTTCGTTTGAAAACGAGTCCCGAGGATCACTAACAGGCTGCAGAACGAATCGCCATTGCTCGAGCACTTTTGCGGAATCCGAAAGTCTTATTATTAGATGAAGCGACGTCTGCGTTAGATTCAAATTCGGAGACAGTGGTTCAAGCAGCGCTCGATCAAGCTGCCAAGGGCCGGACAACGATCGCAATTGCTCACCGTCTTTCGACCATTCAGAATGCTGACTGCATGTAAGTTGTGCCTTTTTTGTTTTTCGGTCACACTTATCATCTAACGATGGTACCCTATAGTTACTTCATGAAAGAGGGTCGTGTCAGCGAGGCTGGCACACACGATGAACTCCTCTCTCTTCGCGGAGATTATCATCAATACGTTCAATTACAAACATTGAGCAAGAAGTGAACTTCAATTAGGTCATTCCCATTTGCCTCAGACGCATAGGCTCACCAGTTGCATATGCCTATGACCATTCGCTGATCCCCGCTTTACGGTTGACATTCATTCATCATATGACCCGCCATAATGATATAACCCGACTCATGTCGATGGATTCCTTGTTTTCACAGACATTCATTTGCAATGTATACCCGCATTTATCGTGATCGGACAATATTGTACTAGTCGGATGAGTGAACTCAACTGAAGTTTGGGCGTTCTCCAGCTATCGAGCGTGTATGGCAACATATGAAATCAGTTTCAAGATCCCAGTCCTTCCTAGTGAGTCACAGTGGAGATCCAATACATTCCGTCGATAGTGCCTTTCTATTGCCAAGGGACTGTAGAGTTGCAGAGACTGATGTGTCAAGTGGCAGTCGATGATCAACTAGATTCTGGTGGCAGAGGTACCAATTACGTTGAGCCGGCTCGCCGAGTGCCGTTTTGGAGTCGTCCATGGCTTTTGGTCCAGTTTCATCCCAATGTCAGACTTTACACCCACCCGAAGTCTGTTGAATCCCAAATTCGAAGGTTATAAGCTTCTTCTTCTCGACCAGGACGATGTAGTCCGCCGCTATGATCTCCCATACAAGACCACTCAAGCCTCCTCCTACGGAAGGTCACCTCTCACGTTTGAGGAGGTTCAAAGCCGGATCACCCACAATCACTTGGTGCTCTCCCCGAACAAGGGGAGAGGTATATACGTCGACACAAATCACCAGGTAATCGTGATCGACGTCGAAGACGTGAGGCTCCGTTCTTCGATCCATGATGTTACTGATGCACTCCTATGACTACTACCCCGTCCGATTTGAAGTAGACTACCACAGATCCTTCTTTCACTGTCGCGTACGAGCTTCCCACTCCCGTCGCTGCTCCGCAAGTCGATCTGGTACATCACGAGTACCCTTCTGCCGCTTTCCTCGACGAATCCGTCGTCTTTGTCGGTGACGGACGGGGAAGCTTATATGTGCTCGACATTCCCATCTCTGGTCCTGCCTCCTTGCTTGCGAGTTTCGACTTGCTGGACAAGGAAGATAGCGCGGCGCCGAGGTCCTCCATTCCGTTCCGATTGCACAACGTCGTCAGAACCTCTGACACGACCGCTGTAGCTCTTTTGTCGTCCAGACACTACGGAACAGGCTCTGATGCGTCGGATCCGTCAGTTAAACACCCCATGAAATATCACGAATTCGACGTATGGGCTGCCCGCTTCACACTCCCTTTTGAAATGCAGGTGGAATCTCTCGCCCTCGACATCGTCTGGCACAGGCGTGGAGAAGACGTACCAATGCTCATGACCTATCACCGCACCCGAAATGCATATTTTCTGCTCGGTAGCTCACCATATCGCAACATCGGCGATCTTCATGCGGTTAATTACGACCCATCCCCCGGCGAGATCGCACCGATCCCACGTCCAGAGGAAAGTCTGGACGCCGAGGGTCCTCCTCAGCCTATCAAACCATATCCCTATTCATGGACCCAAACGTCGGACGTCGTCACCGTGATCTTCCCCCTCCCTTCTACCATCGTGACGTCTCAGATCAGGGTTACTTTTTCTCAAAAGACGTTGACAGTACACGTCGCGACGCTTCGCAGAGCGGAGGGTGTCACCTTTCCGCATTACTCGGCAAAGCAACTCTGGGACAGCATCCGTCCCTCGACGAGCTTTTGGACGTGGGACCGCGAGGGCGAACGCGAGTTTGGCATCCTCACTGTCCACCTGGACAAACAACAAGAGGGCGCCAAGTGGTCCCACGTCTTTGCCGCTTCCGGTACGTCGAGCGCGGAAGCAGACGACGTGGATGTCCCGGAGACGCTCGATCCGTCGGAACTCTACGCTATCAGGGAGGCCCTAGAAAAGTACACCGCGGCGTTGCGAGAAGGCGAAGACGCTAGCGGCCTGGATCTTGGACGTGGGCTCCCCACGCTCGCGCAGGGCGAGATGGACGAGGAGGTGGATGAGGGGGTGGGAAGGATCGCGTTCGTCACTTGGGTCGGCGAGGACGGGTCGTCTCCGGCGTGGTCGGCGAGTACGCGGGATGCCGCGTTCACTGTACTCTCGACGCCTCTTCCCGGCGCCGAGACGGGGCCGTTGAGTCTGGTGGTTAAAAATGGGCTCGACGGCACGCGACACGTGCTTCATGACGAAGATGATGCTCAGTCAGTGTGGAAGCACGAAAATACTTTCTCGGCTCTCGCCTTTGTCCTAGCCTCAAAACGTGACACCCGGTTCACGTACCACGCCTCCGACACGGTCTTTGCTTTTGAATACGGAGCGCAAGATCGGGGTGGCAATGTCTACGTATATCGCAGTTCCACCCCAAAAGAGTTGTGGGCGAAACAGAGCGTGCTGGCCGTTGGACAAGCCGATGCTGGCTCCCTGTTAGGAATCGGCGCATTCACTCTTGGCAGCGAGAGCAGAAACACGATCATATGCCTTTGCGAAAACCAGCTTGTCATCCTGCGTAACGTCTGTTGAACTCGCGAGAGAGTTTTCAAGCAGCTTATATCTGAACCACTAGTACGATGTACAACCTGTAAGGAAGTATAAGATGTATGTTATCGAGGTTCGTAGCACGAGAGGATGAAGGGAATCGGGACCATTATGAGGGTAATCATGAACGATCATTTGCTACAGATGCTACAACTGGAGCTAGGAAGGCTTGGAAATCGGTTGATGATGACAGCGAGGTTACAAAAATCAATAGATAGAGAAAGCGCGCTGAAGCCCAAAACAGGGTCTGAATCAGCCCAGGGATGTCAAGCAGGACGAGGGATATGTGACAAAAAAGGTGGCATATGGCAAATTATGCCACCAGCGGGTCCTCGCTAGTGTCCATAAGTCCTTCGGCTTTCGTTACTGGATGAGGCTCGTCTCCCAATGGTTGCGAGTACAATTGCTGAACCGGTGCCACGTCACCGTTCGGCCTGAGCTGCGAAACGGTAGGCCCTTCGGATGGTTCCTCCGGATACGAGGGTGAATCAGGGGGAGGCTTGGACGCGTCGCCATTAATTTGGCTAAACGGGCCGTCGACGTCTTCATCATCAATCTCCACCAACCGGGAGCCACCCAACCCGTTGTCGAGCCCATCCTTCATGTCCTTCTCATATGCGGCCAAACGATCTCGCAGGGATGCAGCAGGATCCGCTGGTCGTCCAAAACCAAAAGTTTCACCAAAGAACGACCGGCCAGGGTCCGCCTCCATATCATCACCGCTATCGTCGTCGTCGTCTGCAAACATGAGTCGAGCACCGGTATCGGCTACTATGCCGGTACTTTGGCTGAAGGAAATCCCCCCTGTGCTCCCCAAAACGCGAGCGAAACCTGAGAGCGCGGTGGCGCTAAATAATGCTGGTGGGGCATTTATTTCTTCATTTCGTTGACTCCGTAGTCGCTCCCGCTCCTCTTGAGCCTCTTTCCTTGCCTTGTACGCCACAACTCGGGCTGTGGTATAGATTTGTGGAATGACATTGGGGGTGTTAAAGCCATGGGCAGTTTTAACGCGATCGGCAATCCAATCGTACCATTCTTGCTTCGACTTGCCATTGAGGATTGCGACGATGAGAACCGTCATGTTGTCACAGCCGATTCCTGTCCCTGATGATGTATCGGGGGCGAGGCAATGTGCACATATTTCCTCGCCAATCTCGTTGAGTTCTTTCCCCTCTGATACTTTTAGTCGGATGAAATCGACGACTTGTTGAGAAGTGAGACAATCCCAGATGCCTGTCGCGACGAGATGAACATGAGTGCAAGTGGTGGGGGAGTGAAACAGACGGACCATCGCAAGCCAAGACGAGAAACTCGTCTTCACGCGTGATTTCATGGACGGTAACGTCAGGGTCGGAGGTGATGACTTGCTTCTGGGGAATGAGGGAGTAATTTTTCTTGAACTCGAAATCGCCCAATGCTCTCGACAGGGCAAGGTTTCCTTGAGTAGTATATGAGATGGAGGTCGGGGAGGACTGTTAAACACAGACCATTTACGCGACCATATTCAATGAATCCACCTGCACCGACAATACGGGATCGTTCGGCTGGAGGGAAGGGTTTGTTAAATAAAGACGGACAAGGGAAGGGAGGGACGCACTATCGTTCGAGGGCTTGTGATCGAAGCTGAGAGGTTTGACTTCGCCCTTGACGCTGATGACGGACCGCGAGTCACCGGCGTTGGCCTAAAAAGGGAGGTGGGGATGAGGGAGGCGCGCGGAAAATTCTGGGACTTACAACGTAAATCTTGTTATCTTGAGTCAGTAGAGCGGCGACGGCAGTACATCCGGACGAATCGCGGGTGTGGGAAGGGTCTTTTGGGATGCGGCGGTGAGGCAGGGGGGTGGAGCGATGAGAGTGAGACGTACCAGCGAGGAGATCCTCGTCAGTGCCAAGAAAAGCCCTTTTCATCGCATCGGCGTAACGCTTCTCGCGATATGCATCCTCAGTAAGGAGACGCCTGTGAACGTTTTTTCCTGCAAACTTTGCGACGGTGCTGCCTGTGAGGAAGAGTGAGAGGGGAAGAGGAAAGGGCAGGAAAAAAAATACCGCCGTGGCCGTCATAGACGGCGAAAAAGGCGTTGCTTTCTTTGGAACCGTCTTCCAAGGATAGGACGGCAGCGTGTGCGTCCTCCATGGCTGTGTGCAGGAGAGGTGAGCGGGAGGATGGGTGTAGGGCAGGAAAGATACAGACTGATCCTCCATCCTTGCATCTCTGAGACGGCGAAGAGAAGGCGATCATCCTGGCCGACCTCTGATTTCTTTTCTGTCACTGTAGAAAGAGCCGATGAGGGATATGTAAAGATAAAGATAACGGATAGAGACTGACCGGGCGATGAGAGGGTCTGACCCTGTAGAAAGAGTGAATGGAAGAGAGACAAAAAAGGAGTAATATAAACTGACCATGCCTTGTTAAGACGTAAAGAGGATGGGGGCGCGTGTATGCGTGTGTGTGGTGGATGTATGCGCTCGTCCTCAGCCAGTCGTACGTCGTCGACGGTCGCACCACCGCCGCAAGTCATTCCCTATTTTGTCTTGTTTGTCTTTTCCTCTGCCACTGATACTTTGACTCGTACAGTAGTACTACTCTACTAGTTGATCCGTACTATCTCCCGAGTCTTCTCTATTACTTACGTCTCAATTTTGATCACGCGTCCGTATAAATGCTATCGCGTGACCACTTTTTATTCGTCTCTTCACACTTCCCATCTCCTCGCTAAATCTCTCTGCCGTCGCTTGATCGTCAGTAAGTACCCCTCCTCGTCACCTCGTCCGTCCATTCACTTTCCCTCCCGACGCAGATATGACGCATCGTCGGAGTCGGACATGGAGCACCTCGTGCTCCTCCACAGCGTCCCAGTCCTCCATGGCATCCATCTATGCCAAGATAGGTCAGGGATCTCCCCTCGTAGAACCTACTGAAGGTCGCCCCAATGTCTACGGATCGTTCACCACCACAGTCCCCGCTACTCCCTGGCTTCGTGCCCACCTCTCTCTCCTCATCCCACGCTCGACCAAGCACTGTGCCAGGCAGCGTGATCTGGACTGTGGCTACGATACCCCTCCTGATTCACCTCTATCGTTCTTTAGCTCGAGCTCTAGGCGGAGCCCGTCCATCAGCCGCACCTTGACTGATTTTGACTGCAGTCCTCCCACCGCGAGTCCGGCACAATCTAACCCCTCCACCTCTCCGCCATCGCCATTGATATCCAATGTGCCCACCATACCCCAGCTTCATCCCGTCCTTGAAGCAATTGAAAAGCGTTCCATGCTTTCCTGTAAGACGGTATGCTCCGCTTGCAAGAAAACAGGTGCCAATTTTCCCCGTTGTCCCCGTTGCGGTGAGATGTGGTGCTCCCGTGCATGCAGACTACAAGGGGGCAAAAAGCACATTTGTGCTAATAGCAGCGCGGTCTAGACCGCCTCTTGTTCGGCTCTGGAACTTGAATGCTTTTAGATTTGGCTATCTGCCTTACGTCGCCTCTCTTTCCCATTCAAGATTCCATTTTACGTCTTTGGTCATCAAGGTTACACACTTGACCCTCTTCCAAAACTGTATTTTTGTGTATCGTGTACAATTTCGGCCGAGCCCACTAAATTGTCCACGATAGTCCGAAACCCTCACGAGTCGTTTCAGGATGGAACAGATAACGAGATCGCTACTCTGTGAACACGATTTTCGTTCCCTGTGAGGGTATGATGCTGGCCACCTTTTGCTTCCGTTTTGCCTCCCACGACGGGTGTGATGGTCGATCCCCCTGCATCCCCCGAACAACACCTGGGCGCGCCCGCTCTTTAGTTGAACCCGAATTCTCTACGCCCTGACAAGCCGGTATCGGCGTACGATCAGGTAGATATAACTTTCCCTTTCCAGATCGCCGATCAGCGTTCGCCTGGTCGGGGCGACGTCGTATCCCACGGATCGTCATCTGTTGCGATTTCTTGATGTGATTGGCATGTTTCCCGAATTTCTTCTCCCATATGCTAGAAACACGGGATCAGAGGGACATGCAGCGCGGCAACGATCAGAGACATGACTCACGCCCTACGTGCCCGCTGACCCCGACGATTCTTTCTGGTTCCGTCTACTAGATTCGTTTCACCATCACTGAACTCGCTGCCCGAATCGCCTTGAATGAAGCCGACAGAAAGGGAAGGGAGAAACTCGGATTGGCCATTTGATCCGTGGGAGGGTGATCGTTCATTCCTGAGACCCACTGAAGGAACGTCAGTTTCATCATCACTGCTCTCTGGGCCCGACATCGCGTCGTCGGAGTCCCGCACATCTGCCGACCCCATCTCCGATGACACATCAACCGTACCAGACTCCCAACCGTCTTCCGTCTCAGTCATTGTTTCATCTCCACTCGCGTCCCCCCCATCGCCCCCTTGACCAGAGGGCTTCATGACATTATCACCCATGGAAGAGGAACTTGAAGCATCTGTACTGTGGCTAGCCCCTGTCCTTTTCCTCTTTGAAGTATTTGGCGGTGGTTGAGCCTTGTCTGTGACTTCCGCGACGTCCTCCGATCCTACGGACTGCAGCAACGTTCTCAACGTTTCCACTGTCGACACGACCTTTGATGCCAGTACCTTGGAACTCAGTATGCGACTTTGCGCTTTCGCCAAAGGAGTTCCTGGCTCTCCGGGAGGAAGTAAATTCATGGCTAATTCTGCGAAAATTGATCGCATTAATGGGTTCGAAGAGAGCATCTTGTCCTTCTTGATTTTAGTTGCCAGCGCCGAGTTGGCCAATTGGTCATAGCTGAAGTACTGCAGCACGTTGAGTTTTAGTTGGCAGTCGCATCATGCATTCAACCCACCTTCAACACCTCCATCTGAACACCCAAGTCTTTTGCAACGTCGCTCTCCGGATCCTTGCGTCTGTATGGCATGCAGCACGTTAGGACCCAGATCTGCAGCGCCAAGTTGATACTCATTCACCGAGTATCTTTCAGTTTCTTTAGCATTTTTTGCACCTCGAAGGTCCTCGCCTTCTTGACGATCCTACGGAGTTCCTTAAGAGACTGGTGCTGGGAAACAAAGAGTGTTGGTCCCCTGGTAATCGCAAAGATCGGTGTGAAAGACGTACCAGTTTACGGTGGAGCTTGGCCTCTTTATCCTCCTGGTCGTGTAGTTAATATTGCAGGGGAATGAGCGCGCGGATATCCCGCAAGCTGGAGTACCTCTGATTCCTTGTCATTTGGTCTTTTTCGCTTTACACCGCGAACGTTTTCCTCAGGCAAAGACTTCATGCGTATGATGCTAACACTGGAGATCCGAACGAAAAAAGCGTGTAGAATCTGAGAGATTATTGTTGTGGTCGGATATCGGAAGTCGGCAACACAAATTTCTACTTACCGGTATACGCTACTAATCGGGAAAGGGTTACGCACTCAGGTCATAAAGTTTGTAATCAACCTTGCTGATCATTGACGATGTCTGCCGCCTACTTACATGAAGAGTACGAGGTCTGGGACCCACCAACCTCAGTATTCAGACTAAACCGGAATTAATTGCTGCTGACTAGGATCATTGTCTAACCAGTAATATTAATAGCAAACATCGCCTGCTGACCTAATTAGCTAGCCTGCTTAGTACCATCGATGTCGGACGACACGGAAGAGGGAAAACTTTTCAGGTCCTTTGAGCGTCGCGATGAATTCGTTTCTCTTCAAAATACCATTCTCGCATTGGACCTAACAACCGAACCCATCCTCGAAGAGAACCGTGTCGAGTGCGATGGCTTACGGAGGCTTAGCATGATAGTATGTATGTCTGTTCGTCGATAACGTCTCGTAGCCTCAGCGATCGAACGTCGCGCAGCTAGCCGAATACCAAGAACAATCCTATCTCCTGGATCCTTACCTCGAGGATCTCGTCCTTCCCGTCGCAGACTGCCTGAGAATGCATGCCAAAGCGTGCACGTCCGACTCATCCGTCACGTCTTCCGTGAGCCGGGTGGGTCGTCTGGCTGATTTGCTGTACAACTACATCAAATTGAGGGGATATAAAATGATCAGTCAGTGATTCCGTTCGTTCTGTCACGATCAGTGCCGTGTCCTTAAAATCACTAGCTAGGTTTTTCCCGCACGAAATCGCGGACGTGACCGTCGCCATCGACTTTATTCGTTTGCCTGATGGGCCCGCTGCTCATCCGTCCCAGTGGGCTCTGCGTTATGTCGTGCTACTATGGATATCGCTCGTTTGCAGAATCCCATTCGATCTGGAACAGTTCGATGAACCCGGCCACAAAGGGCGAACTTCTAATATGCTCGAAGCCACCGGTAAGCTGTATCTGGACTATGCAGGTCTAGAGCGCGAAGCTGCCGCTGTGCTCCTTTCGCGTCTGTATATGCGGTAGGTTTTTCCATGCGATTTCGAGCAGGTGCTAAATCCAGAACAGAAAGGATACCAAACAACGATGGTCGACTTTCCTCACATGGTCCAATTCTGTGCTGCAGGAAGCAAAACAACTGTTCTCTGTGAGTGTATTGTGATTATCGTCCATCTGACCTGACGAGGTTAGGTTATTGGTGTCTTGCAAGTGTTGTGCGAATTTATCAAGTCTGGTGCTTTGGAGGAGTCCCGCTCCGCCACCTCTACACTGTTGGAAATATCGGAGAACATTGGAAAAAGAGAGGGCCTGATGAGCAGCACCCTTGTTCGCAAATATAGGGCGAAACTGTTGTCAAGGGTAGGGCTCCGGCTGATTCCCCCAAGGACTAGAATTTCCAGGATGAAGAGTTCGTAAATTATTGTGCTCTGGTAAAGGCATATCCTAAAGTCGCTTCATTAGTTCGCACACTGGAAGTAACAGAAGCTCAGGATAGAACCCGGATAGCCGACGAGGATGACGACATAGACGTGCCGCAGGAAGTCGAAGCTATCCTACAAGCGTTATTCGATTCTTTGCAAGACAAGGTAACTAGGTTTCACTGCCTCTCACGTCTTAGTTGAAATTTTCATTGGGTAGGACACTGTGGTTCGATGGTCCGCAGCCAAAGGTGTCGGCAGGCTTGCGGAGCGTCTCCCGAACGACTTTTCTGCACAGGTTCTTGAGACCATATTGAACTTATTTTCTATACACAGCATTGCGGGTGCTTCCGTCTATGACATGCCATCTGTCGCCGAGGCAACATGGCATGGTGCATGTCTGGCGACCGCCGAGATGGCACGCAGAGGCCTCGTGCACCCATCATTGTTGCCCCAATTACTTGATTGGTTATCCAAGGGAAGGGCACGAGTTTCTTTGGGATGCAGAAGCTTAATTTAATACCCAATAGGCCCTTTACTTTGATATCCGAAAGGGTGCGCATTCAATCGGGTCCAACGTGCGAGATGCCGCAGCCTACGTCATTTGGGCCCTGGCAAGAGCTCAGGATGTTTCCAACCTTTCCCCACATGCTGTCAAGTTATCACAGTGCCTTGTTTGTGTCTCTCTGTTCGATCGCGATGTCTCCATTCGGAGAGCCGCAAGTGCTGCATTCCAAGAGCACGTAGGCAGGATGGTGCGTCGCCATTGTGCTTCCTACCTACTCAGACACCCTGAGCATTCTCTTACGGGTTCAGGGTTTGTTTGCTCATGGTATCGACGTGCTCCGTAAAACGGACTTTTACTCTGTGAGCATACGGCGCAACGCGTTCCTCGCGGCCGCTCCACAAGTAGCCGAGTAGGTCGTCTCTCTGCTGAGCTTCGCAGTTTTTCCATTTTCAACTGCTGTGTGGCAGACATGTTGAGTACCGTTCGGGTCTCATCGATCACCTGATTTCGATTGCGCTGCGTCACTGGGACGTTGTGATGAGACAGCTGGGTGCCAAGTCCTTGAGGCTAGTATGCGAGATCGACCTCGCGTCGTTAGGGCCGACATGCGTATCGCGATTGGTAAGCCATGATCTCCAGGTTACTGTCGATGATTTGAACCCGGATTGGTCAGGCACCATTACTACGTTCAGTGGACACCACAAATATCCATGGTGTGATGTTGGCGCTGGCGGAGTTGGCCGATGCTTATCAGCGACAATTTTTTCCGGATGGGGATGAGAAACGGAGAGAGGTCAGTCAAATCATGACGATATTGCACTTGATTATCATATGATCCTTTGACAGATTTTCGGTCTAATCGGACATGTCACGAAAGACGTCATTCTCGCGCCTCGGAATGAGCAAGTTCTCTGCGCAACTTGTAGTCTCATCGCCGTCAGTATCACCGAGCGGGAAGCACAACAAGCCCATGACCAATCACCTGTCCCAGATTGGCGGTACATCGTCGATCAAGGGCTTCGCCACAGGGGTATTAATGCACAGGAGGCAGCCGCAACCGCGATGGCCACGATGAGTTCTCTCACGGACTGCTCCGCGTTGGTTCAAAGATAAGTCTTTCATTTGCATATCGGGTATGTGCCGGGGTGTGTGTACTGAATTCCCTCCACATTGATCAAGGAATTCAAACACGGGTTGCCGTCGTTGCAGCAGAGTCTGGGGCATGTGTTGGGCGTACTTGACTACAATGCACACCCACATGTTCTCCCTGAAGTGGTGGATTGCTTGCTGGAAAGCGTCAGTTCGGAGGTGAGGGACCCGATTCCAAACCACAGTCTCCGCATGTTACCCTCATTACACCGGTGATTACAGTCAGCCGCAAGAATGACAAATGTCGAGGCGCGCCGAAACTGCTACCTGGCTATCCCGAAGATCTTCACAAACATAACTCCGAGGCTGGTGGAACGTATGTTTTCCGTTTCCCGATGAGGAGATATTTTTATCCCCGACCACCCAATCGTAGATTTCCGATCGGGCACAGTCTGTGCCGTTTTCGATGCATTGGACAAAGGGCTGGAGGACTACACTACGGACGAGCGTGGGGACGTGGGGTCATGGATACGCATCGCGTGTATCCGTGGCCTGAGTTCAGTCATCGGAGATCTATTCCGCGTTTCTGGCAGCCTGCCGAATTTTTCTGCTTATTTGCCACCCCACAGATACCACGCCGCTATTGGAAATATTCTTCGGCAGGGTGTGGAGAGGCTCGATAATGTCCGCCAAATTTCTGGCGAATGTTTTATGCGCATCCTGAAGCTTCAGCTCCCCATTGCGGAACATGCAGAGAGGTGGCAAATAAAAAACATGGGAATGATGGAGGAGTTATTTTTTGCGTGAGTAATTTCCCGAAACAGCAGAGACGGCGGATGAGCAAATTTATGCAGCAAAAGCGGCGATGAGCGCACCAGCTGGAGCGACGGAGGGTGGTTATTTCCAAAGGCCGTCAAGATTCTCGAGATACCAGAGTATCGGGGATCGGTGCTGAGCGGTTTAGTAATGAGCGTCGCCACGAGGACGGGCAGCACCGTATGTTGTTTTCCGTCGTAATGGGTTTCGACAGGAGGCTCACATATCAACATATCAACGAGCTAGCAACGGCCTGCAGCAACGAGTCTCGCTGGTTATACGAAGACGTTACCCCTGACTGGTGTCTCGGAAGAACAATACAGCCTCTCGGAATTTGGGAGCGACCTCGTCGGCCTGGCTCGTTCGAACCGGGTTTCCAATAACGTGGTGATACCGGTACTGCATACGTTCAATATGTTGTTCGAGGAGGATGCCTTGGCGTCTCTCTCGGAATGTGAGAGGGGTGCCGCATGGTAAGCAGCAGTTCGGTGGCGTGTATGCAAAACTGACATTTGTGTGTAGCGTCGATGCCTTGTTGTCCATCTGCTGCAAAAACGTGTTGCGCATCAAGAACATCCAACGTCTCCAAGAATCGATGAAAATGTAAGTCACAATTTATTAAAGCGGGCTGAACCGATGCGATCTGTGAACATGGCGATGGTACAGAGTTATCAACTTATGGACGCTTCCTTCGGTTGCGAAAGCGTGCTTAACCACAATTGCCGAGTTACTCGAGCATCCTTACCCCAGAGTATGTATTTTTGCCGATCAGGTAAGGAGGAAAGTGAATTATGCAAGCAGGTTCGATCAAGCACGGCTGAACAGCTGTACATTGTGCTGCAGAGCAAAGATCTGGGATGGGAGCCAGACGAACGAATCGAGGAGATGCTTATCGAAACGGAATGGTGGGTCGTCCATTGAATGAATGGGCGAGTGGTGGTGCTGATAGAACGTGTCTGGCAGGTCGTCTGAAGATGTGGATAAGGTGAAAGACATGGCACGAGGCGTGGTGGATGCACTCGGGTCAGGAATGAACGCATTATAGTTGCCTTATATAGAAATAGACCTAGCAGCCTGCCCTTTCGGGCGTGGGAATTTTCGGCTGCATGCCAGGCCAGCCGACTCGGGGACGGCGAGTTGGATCTCTTCGTTCGCTGCGGTCATCGCATCCTCGTCGTCGTCATCATCTATCATGTCTGTTGACCCTCGCATTACCGACACTGAGCTGGCTGCAATAAATGCGGCTGCGGTGACGCGAGAGTATCGCGTACAGCCTCATCTCGGTGTGTTTGCCAGCACGGCCCGTCCTGTTCTTGTCCGACTCCGTTTCTATAGATTATCGCACCGTATCTGCCATCAACGGGTGAAAATATTAAGATTGATCTAACGCATCGCTCATTGATCGTTTTTCAGGCCGCTCGTCGTCCTAGACAATGTCAAGGTGGGCAGCTGCATATCGCGCTCGACACATTGACGGTGCTAACGCCCGAACAGTTCCCATCGTACAATGAAATTGTGCAGCTGACCCTTCCTGATGGCTCGAAGAGAGGCGGTCAGGTGCTCGAAGTCCAAGGAAAAAAAGCGATTGTGCAAGTCTTTGAGGGCACTTCGGGCGTGGACGTCAAAGCGACCCACGTCGAATTCACCGGGAGTAGCATGAAGCTACCCGTCGCAGAGGATATGCTTGGTCGCATCTTCAACGGTTCCGGAAACCCCATCGACCAAGGCCCGAAAGTATTTGCCGAAGACTATCTTGATATCAACGGTGCGTTGGTTTCGGAGCTATCGCGTCTCGTTGTGCCCGTACAAGGTTCAGTTTAGGCTCTCCGATCAACCCGTACTCTCGGATATACCCTGAGGAGATGATACAAACTGGGATATCCACAATCGACACAATGAACTCCATTGCCCGCGGACAGAAGATCCCTATCTTCTCAGCGGCAGGTCTACCGCACAACGAGGTAGCCATAACGTTGACTTCTGTGTGCCTATCGCTGACGGCTCACGTCAGATTGCTGCGCAAATTGTACGTCAAGCTGGGTTAGTGAAGCGTCCCACGAAAGACGTGCACGATGGGCACGAAGACAACTTTTCGGTCGTGTTCGCTGCGATGGGTGTGAACATGGAAACAGCGCGGTTCTTCAAGGAGGACTTTGAGTCCAACGGCAGTCTTGACCGAGTGACTCTGTTCCTGAACTTGGCCAACGATCCGACTATCGAGCGTATTATAACGCCTCGACTTGCGTTGACGACTGCGGAATACTACGCGTACCAGTTGGAGAAGCATGTGTTAGTCATATTGACGGACATGTCGTCGTACGCAGACGCGCTGCGGGAAGTGCGTATGGATGGTTCGGGTGCCTCTGTGTCGTGTAACTGATGTGATTTGGAAATGGCAGGTATCTGCTGCGCGGGAGGAAGTGCCCGGACGTCGAGGCTACCCGGGGTACATGTATACCGACTTGTCGACAATTTACGAACGTGCTGGACGTGTCGAGGGGCGGAACGGTTCGATTA
The DNA here is from genome assembly GCA_038091575.1 of Leccinum subgranulosum. Classification (NCBI taxonomy): domain Eukaryota; kingdom Fungi; phylum Basidiomycota; class Agaricomycetes; order Boletales; family Boletaceae; genus Leccinum; species Leccinum subgranulosum. The sequence continues at coordinate 17,285 of JBBPOS010000548.1, forward strand.
CTCAAATTCCCATACTGACCATGCCGAATGACGGTGCATCCCTCGCACAAATCCCAAGCTCCGCTGACTGATACCGATCATATAGACATAACGCACCCCATTCCTGACCTGACAGGATACATTACCGAAGGGCAAATATTCGTCGATCGGCAATTGCACAACCGACAAATATATCCTCCCATTAATGTGCTGCCATCACTTTCACGGCTGATGAAAAGCGCGATCGGCGAGAAACTCACGAGGAAAGACCATAGTGACGTATCGAACCAGCTGGTGAGTGGTGCCTTGATTGTGGCCATGGTTTTTTGATTACTGACGGCAGCCACGTGTTGATAGTACGCCAAATATGCGATAGGAAGGGATGCTGCTGGGATGAAAGCCGTTGTCGGTGAGGAAGCACTGTCGGCCGAGGACAAGCTGGCGTTGGAGTTTTTGGACAAATTTGAGCGACAATTCGTTGGACAAGGTGAGAGAGAGCAAGAGAGAGGATTGTTGATTCCGGCTAATGTGATGGACAAAGGGCCGTACGAGTCACGCACAATCTTTGAATCGCTGGACTTGGCGTGGACGCTGCTGCGTATCTTTCCGAAGGAACAACTGAACCGCATAAACCCGAAGATTATCGCGGAATTCTATGGACGGAAGCCGACAAAGAAGGCAAGCGATGAAGAGGTGGAGGAGAAGCTGGTTGATGCATAGATTATGATAAGTACTAGTGGTGGACATGACGTGGAGGAGCGCATCAATCGATAAGATGGTACGAGTCAATCATGGCCGCGGAAAGAGGGAACGTGGGGATGGAAAGGATGGAGACGGGGGTGTACACGTTTCCAAGGTGGATCGATCGTGATTTTTTTTAAAGTTATTTATTGTCGGACAGCGTGGCAGCCTGCCAGTGCCGCAAACCTTGCAAGCTTTTACCCGCTTTGACGACCTTGCTCGCACCGCCAGGCAGGCAAACCTCAAGCAAGTCTCCATGCGACTGATATAACGTCTTTTTCTCTTTCCTCTCTTTCCCTCTCTTCCTCTCAACAAACTTGCACCTCTCCATGGGTGACCTCGGCCATCCTCTCCAGGAAATCAACTGCAGAAAACGAAAGGCCGACCAGGACGTAGACGATGTCTCGCCTTCCTCGGTCGCTACATCCACCGACAACATCCTACTAACAGACCCCCCACACGCTCCCAGGCAGCCTCCATCATCCCCCTGGCTCTCCACCGACACCGCTCACGCTGTATGGCCCGCTGACCACTCCCCTTCCCCTTCCCCTCCCACCTCTCCGCTCAACCCAGACCCCGTCCGCTTCCCAAAGCGTCCCCGCGTCGATACCGATCTCGCAAAGTCTCATCCCCGTGTACAAGACAGACATCCCTCCCCAAGAACACCCCCGCACTCCTCCCCTCGCCGCTCCCGCAGAAGGGATCCTCTCTCCCCGTCCCCGTCCCCCCCTCAGACGCCCGTCCTCAGGATCGATCCCTCTGCAGCCAACGTCCATCCCGCCACCCTCCAGCCCCCCCTCCCCCACATAGATCTCTCCTCCCCCCACATCCCGTCCCTACATCCCC
>JBBPOS010000549.1:0-18817 GCA_038091575.1 Leccinum subgranulosum
TACGCACACTCTTTTAATGTGACTGACAAGCAAGACGCTGATGTCTGTCACGAATCCTGGGATCCCGAAACGCCCACGATCAGCGACTTCGCTCCATGGTGAAGTCGTGTCGAAATATTCCGTAGCAGTGCGTTGGAGGGCTGCTCTCGAGAGACGCTGTGCCCGCTGTGCATCGTCTGGGAGACGAACACAATAATATCCGTGCATCAGTTTGTGCTGACGTCCTTCGATCACATCCAGCCATTGTTTCTTGGCATTGACGGCACCGTCCCCAAGCATGTCAGGTTTCGTAAGGATTCCTACGAAAAATCCTTGTGAGAGATGAATACCCGGCGTCAGAAATCGATCAACCTATCGTGCGTTCCCCCTCGGGATCAGCTGTTTTCGCCAGTGTTACAGATTGCTGGTTTTGCATGTCGTCTGAACGGCACATAGAAATCAGAAAAAAACTAAGTGAAGAAGGTTCGTTACTTACCGCTCATGGGTATCGTGGTCAAGATGATCGTGTTCGGACGACTGACATAAGATTCAGTGAGTTGTCGCACAAGCTCCACCACCTCGGCCTCCTCATTTTGTATCAAGCCTGCAGATATGATGAGCACGGAAGCACGCTTGAATAGCATACTAACCAGGTAAGTCAACAAAGGACAAGTCGGTGGAAGTGGGATCCTCGATGATAATAGAAACCACGTTTCGTGAAAATTTGAGCGTGGCAGGCGAACTAAAGTTTCTCAGCTCCGGTACAGTCATTCCGTGAAAATTGGCAGGGGGAGAATTTGGATTGAGGATAGCTGCTTGTGCACGACGTAGCCACACATCCACTTCATTCCTGTCAGTAATGGTGGGTCCAAAAGCCACTTCCCTGGAGCCAGTGCTGTCGGTAGAACGTCCAAATGAGTCATAATCAAAGCGGAGTTTGATCTTGCAAGACCAGGCTGTCGCAGAGCTTGACATAGTGCACTCCATTGGGCAGCTATCTTGAAAATGAGGACAGCAACGAAATAAACTGGGATGGCATACCGGGTGCAAGTTCCGGAGTCCCGAGGAACATTGACCTAGTATAAATCATTAGTCGTCTTCAATGACCCAGATAAACAGTTGATGCGACGTACCCCACTAACTGCCTCAACCAAAGAGCTTTTCCCAGCTGACAAAGTTGTAGTGAGCCACAAACAAAACAAATCCGAACGCATAATGTCGAAACACACCAGACTGGCCACCGATGACGACGATAGTAGGAAGATCGATCAGTGTTTCCGCACTAGAAAAACGATGTTAGTGACATGAAGAGGTCACCAGGATCTTAACTTGCCCCAGTGAACGCAAGTCATTGATGAGTTGCATCAATTCCTTGCGTGTGCGTGCATATTCGGTTGACGAAAGGTCGAGATCTTCCCAATTGTCGTCTGGGGAAGGTGTTCTCCCTGATGGTGCAGGGGTAGACGAAACACCAGGCGAAACACTATTTGCCTGCCTGGTATTATTGCGTCTCATGAAGGACATGGTCACAGATAAATGGGAGTAAGAATAAATGACGGGAAAGGGGCGAGGAAATCACAAGATTTATACATCGTCTGCATGCTGTGGGTCCAGCAGAGAACAACAATCTTCCCTGCGACCACGTTGCACTGGTAGTGATGGCACGAGGGACGCCCACATACTTATCGTTATGATGGACATCCTGTGAGAATCATACAGCACCGATAAGAAAGAAGTCCCAGACGAGTCCTGCTCCCCTGGGGTTTAACGAGTTGGTCTCTGAATATTGCTGCTATTAATCGTGAGTCTGGTAGCAACCTTACGTGCTGAATGCGGCGACCGAGTACAGGGGGCCGAGTATAATTTTGCTAGGACAGGCTGCAATGGGCGCGGATCCTCATAATCGAAACGAGGAGTCAGAGAAGCTGCGGCATATGGTCAGCCTCAGGCTGTATAATTAATACACAACGTGACTGCCGTTTTCAGAACAAGGAAGCTGACACAAACCTTGTCTGTTATGGCCATCTGCATTTCGAACAGAACCTCCTGTCGTTTATCTTCCATGATACTGTGTTTTCTGCTCCAGAAGCCTCGAGCTTGAGGTGTGACAAGGTGATGCTAGCCTAGAAAGGGACGTCAGGAGTTGCTGTGACATGGGACCCACTGCAACCACAGCAGTTAATCAACTGACACCTTGACTCGGAATTGAGTCTGAGTACTATTAGGTCTTGAAGCTTGTACACTCACCGAAGTCACTGGCCCACTACAGAAACGTCCTTTTCGAAGCGAGTCAAACCGTCTAGTAACCTGCATCGAATTCACTAGCCTATTGAGTTTCCATCCTCAATCGACACGCCTCCACCTTGACGGGAGGCAAAGACAACCCTTGAAGATGACAAGTCCTGGATATATACACTCTCAGATAATTGACATTCGTAAGTGGCTTCAAAATCGTAGTGGAAAAGCGAGTGCCCAATGACTGTCTTCACTCAGTGGTAGTGCTGGCCTAGGACCACGCTGACAAGTAACATGACATGCCCCTATGCTGGTGGTGGGGAGCCACTTCGGAAGTAATCGGAGCCTGGACCGACACATATGTACTTCTTCCCAGCCTGTGTCTTCAGGAGTTCAAAATCCCACCACCACCATGTCCGACACCATTATCACCACCCAAATCGTTGTCGGTGGCATACCCGTTGAGGTCCACAATCACAGGAATGGTATCAACTCTAGATTACCCGTGCATGCCTTGTTCCTTCTCCATGGTCGTAAGGGCAGCACAGAGGACGTCGTACCCATCGCGAAAGAAATACTCGAAATCAACTATGCGCCAGATGTCAACAGGAATAGGGATTTGATCATCGTTGCGTTTGCAAGTATTTGATCTTGGGACAGAGTTTCTGTGCATTAGCAATCACTGACTCGGACCGTATGTTGTCAGGATCATCGTAACCATGGAAGACGTCTCGTAGACCCCCGTGGCAACGACGTATGGCACAAAGACCCTGTTAGGAACAACCCTCAACATGCGTCAGTGCCGTGACTGTTGCAGTCACTGTATCACCAAGTACTGACTGCCGAATTTGTTTCAGATTGGATATGTATACCATACAGAGTATATATCCGTTGGACTACTTACTCTGTGAGTCATGCTGACTTAGCGACTGGTTCAGCTGGCACGGTGCACGACCTCACATTCCTGATCGATCATATCCCTGCCTATGTTTACCCGAACTCTGAGCGGAACATCGTAGAGTGGGGAGTGGCGGGAATCAGTCTTGGAGGACACTCGGCGTGGATCGCACTCACCCGCGGTATGTCACCATCCCCTGGGCATAAGTTAGTACTACATGCAGACATCGTACTTCTCCAGAACCTCGGATTCAGCTTTCCATCCCTATTATCGGATGTCCGGATTACACCAAGCTTATATCCCAGCGCGCTCAATTGTCTGGAATCCCCTTTGAAGCGCCATACTATCCACTCCACTTGAAGGCCTACGTAGACGCATATGACCCCGCTAGCTTTGCATTCTGGGAAAAGGACGCTACAAACCCTTTCTTGGATAAGAGGATCCTGGTGTTATCTGGCGCCAAGGACAAATTAGTGCCTTGGGCTGCGAGTCGAGAGTTCGTCGAGGGGCTGGAAGTTGGCAATGGTGTGAAGAAAATCGTGTTGGAGGAAAATTCTGGGCATGAATGTACCCCTACCATGATTAAGGAAGCGGCGGCATTTGTGATGGATTGGTTAACCAAGTGACCAGGGGAGATCCATGTCCAGCCATGTGAATAGCCAATCTAGCCCTGACGCTTGTAGTATGGAGTATGTCATGGGTTCAGCAGGAAATATCCTCCTTCGTTATCTTGCTTGCCCTAGCTTTCGCCCATAACCTCGGTTCCATCAGCGAATTCATACACGACTCAAATGCAATGGCATATCGATCTAGCCACGCATACATACCACCGGCACTCTAAGACTGCGGCATAGATTGCCCCTGTGGTTTCCCGTTACTAATCCTGCTCTGGGGGGTTAACGACTCGGATATTCTACTATCCGTTGCAGACTAGGACTGTGCCCGCAGGGTAAAATGGGAATTCGCAAGGCAGAAAGCTCTCCTGAATAGACGCAGCCTGTATGCGGCGGTGAGCCAGGAACTATGCAATTGAGTCTTTCGCGGCAAACCATTATGCGACGTCACGGTCTCACGAAGCATGGTGCCGACGTGGCCCGAGTCCCAAATGACCGTTCAAATTTTGCGCGCATACGCTATTTGTCAGAATTGCTGAACTACCCGTAATCTGCGTGTGAAGAGCGGGGTTTTTTGTGGAGCGGAAGCATGGGAGATATCGCTGCTGATAGCAGATAGTATTTGCGGATATTATCGAGCTGAAATCGGGGGTTTCAGGGAGGCTGAGCGCTGAGCATTCGGAACTAGTTCCTTAGTTCAGTTCTTTGGGGTCTGATTATGATACACGTCATTGTGTCGTGATGTCACTCTAGATAAAGCAACGACAACCACGACAAAGCCGGTGACAGAACCAGAGCAAGCGGCGGCAAGGCGGATTCCAGAGAGAGTGACTGATGAGAGGAGGACATTGCAAGACTGATAAGTTGATTACCGTAGGCTACAATTTGCAAAGCGACTCGGAAGAGCAGTTTCTGCCATGGTGCTGGATATGGATACGAGTACGAAAATAGGTTCCAAGGGGGCGGCGCCACGTCTTTACGAGGCAATTGGATGGGCAGTTTTATCAAGAATTGCGACTTCAAATGGGCGAGTTCCAACATTTCCGCGGCGACGCCATCAGACAGCAACGAATAACGAATGCCAGTACTAGTGTGCCTGCGAACTAGGAAACCACGTGACAACGTCTAGTGTAACTGACCCGTTGGCAATGGAAGCCAGCCGAAGCTGGTATGCATTTAAATACAGAACGCCCCAATCTTGTGTTGGCGCGCCCAGAAGTCCACATCTCGATAAGAAAATAGTTCGCTGTTATGAATGACGTCATGTGCATGCCAGTGGTATTCCGAAACAGATTATATTGGGGTGGATTTTCGAAATAACTTATAAAAGGGAGAAGTCTCAGCCTGGTCGTGAAAGAGTTGTCATTTTTTCCGCCTCTTTGTTTCCCTCCCCTACCCACATCATTCCCAACATGCCTGAAGGTACTATGAGAGCTTTATGGTACTCCAAGGTCTAAATCGCTCCGCTGAAACGCTCTTCTTCATGCCTCTGATTCGTCGTCGTTATCTAGCCACAAGATTTCGATGTCAGGCAAGTCCCAATACCCAAGGTCGGCGACGACGATGTTCTTCTCAAAGGTGATTTTGTCAATCGTGTTCAGTATCAGTAGCAAAGTCGGCTTGCTAATCCATTTGTAGTGACGTGTTGCGGTTGGTCCAGATCACGCTGAACGCTCGCACAGCACTGACCGACAATGTCGCTCCTTGATTTAATAGGTGTATGTGGTACTGACGCACACATCCACGACGGCGAGTTCATCTCCAGGTTTCCGGTAAAGACCTTTTTGGATCAATGGCGTCAATCAGATCTCAGATCTCATGGATTTAACAGTTGATTCCGGGCCACGAGGCCATCGGAAAGGTTGTGGAAATGGGAAAAAATGTCTGTGGATTTGAGATCGGAGATCGATGCGTCGCTGACGTGGGGATTACTGTGAGTGTTCTTTCCACTCCCAGAAATTAGGGCACTGATTTACTCGGCCCGTTGGCGTAGTGTGGTAATTGCTTCTATTGCCGACGTGGGCAGTCCCTCTTGTGTGAGGACTTCAATGCGCGGGGCGTCACTATGGACGGTGGATTCGCTGAATATATAGTATAGTGAGTTTGTCTGTGTTCTGGTATTGGTCTTGAGGTGCTGACTTTCGGTCCAGTCAGCAGAATAAGCTTTACAAGATCAAAAACCTGTCTGACGAAGAGGCAACTCTTCTGGAGCCCGCCGCCTGCGCTATTCATGGTCTCGATAAGCTCAACCCACCAGTCGGTGTCGAGGTTCTCCTTCTTGGCGCTGGTCCTACGGGCCTTATACTGGCGCAGCTCTTGAAGCTCAATGGTGCCTCCAGAGTTGTAATCGCAGCCAACAAAGGCATCAAGATGGACATCGCCAAGAAACTCGAAGCTGCGGACGAATACATTGAACTCGACCGCCAGGACCCTGAACCGCAGTGGCAAGCCCTTAAAGCAGAAAATCCGTACGGATTCGACATCGTTGTGGAGGCTACAGGGGTGGAGAAACTTGCGAACGAATCCATCAATTATGTACGCAGGGGAGGAACTCTGATGATCTATGGCGTCTACGAGAACAAAGCTCTTGTCCATTGGCCACCATCCAAGATCTTTGGTGACGAGATTAACGTGGGTTACTACGTTAGTCATAGAAACGATCCTGCTCACGCTTCCTGTCGCAGATTATCGGATCTTTCTCGCAAACGTATTGTTTCCCTCGGGCCATTGCATACCTAGATAGTGGTAAAGTCAAGGTGACAGGAATGGTCACGGATGTCTACAAGTTGGAGGAGTATCAAGAAGCACTGGACAAGATGAGCAGTCGAGGAGCTTTGAAGATTGCGATCAAGCCATAGGCAGCCAAGCAAAGGTCGGAATGACAAAGTCTGACATATACCTTGTACGATTGCAGAAAAAGAACTGTATTTGTGACATGCATTATGTGTATCATTATTCTTGGAGCATGATCGTTTCGCGGCAACCAGAGTGCGGAAAAGCAAAAGACGGACCGAGCCCGGACCGGCTATTGAGCACGTTTCATGATGAGCCCTGACATAACAACTTCCCATGTATGTGTGAACATTTTCACGCTGTGGTCGAAGTTCCGAAGGCAGCAGCTTGTTCTTTTACACACTGACTCCTGCTCGACCTATCGACGTAATATCACGCTCGGGCTTCTAGCATGGGGAAACGCACTGGCAGTGATCACGTGGGGACGACCTTGGTGAGCATGATTTTAATGAGACGCGTCACGGTCGTTGACCAAACTCAACTTAAGTTGGTAGAAGAACCTGTGGATATCGAAGGATATATACCAGCCCCCCCAGGACTCGACCTCGAACAGGTCCACATTTACGTGCGGCATGGTGTGTTGCCCACACGTTCTCTTGCTTCTTTGTACCCCCTCTGACTCGCGTCCTTTTCTTTCGAGGTGAACGGACCCCTGTGAGGACCCGAATGTCAGACCCACCGGCGTCTATTCCGGAACAATGGCAAATGTGCTCCGTAGCTAGGCGGTTCCGCGAAGTAGTGGATTCGATGACCTTGTCAGAACGCGACACCCGTCCCGAAGGGTTGTGGTTCAGAAGAGGTGCGGAGACGCGCGACGGAACGACTGCTCCGAATTTGTGGTACGCGAGTGTTCGGTACGAGACACCATGGTTTTTATGTTTGTCCAACAGCCTCTTGGGTGACCTGACGGACGTAGGGAAAAAGGTAGGTCCATAACGATATACTCGGATTGTTGCTCATTAATTTCCAGTCCACATACAACTTCGGTGTTGCTTTGCGTAAACTCTATGTCGACAAGTAAGTGGAACAACCAGTTTCGTCTGTTGGGTGAAGTCAGTTGACCCCTTTGCAGACTCGGGTTCCTTCCTGGCACCCTCCAGAACGAAAATCAGGCTTATTTTCGGTAAATCAACTTATTTACGCGTCTATTCGCCCCTTGACTGGATCTGCGCATTCATCTAGGTCAACAGACGTACCACGGACGATTGAGTCCCTCGAGAATATTGTTCATGGACTATACCCCCACATACACTGTGCTTCTGGTGTGATACCCTCAATTTTGGTTAGGTATGTCGTGTGCTGTGCTGGGATGGAGGTGACAATATGCATCTACAGGAACAAGGTGGATGAAAATATTGTTAGTAACATCCTATCGTGCCCGCAACTAGGCTTATTAGAGCTGCGCTTCGCTGAAGGTATGTTTTACCTTCTGTGAATGTACAAGAAATTGATGCTTTTTGTCGTAGCCGCTGCTACCAAGTGGGATTCACGACTCCAGACTCTGGACGGAAGGTTGTCGAAATATATCAAGGGTAAACCGATTCGCATAGATGGTTCACCCCGTGTGTCAGGAATCTTGGATACCGTGAGTCTCAGATTGTTCCTTCAAAGTTAGTTGCTCAATGTATGGTTACGAACCCAGGTACGCTCAGCTGCGGCACACGGAATCAAGGTTCCTGACGACTTTTGGGATCCTGAAGTGATTGACTTGATTGTATGTCACTAAATTTCAAAGTTCAGCGGTATTCCGGCGATGTTCATGGTTGTCATGTAGGAATCTGCGGTGTCAGACGAGTGGTTTGCAAGTATGTCTCCATTCTCGTCTGGCTTATAGTTCATTAACTTTTTGCATTGAAATAGTCTGTAAGTAGGACACTAGACTTGACGACCTTTGATCTTACGACGTTCATCTCGACTGAACAGTCAAGACAGAGCAGGGTCGTCGTCTGGGCATGGGGCGCCTCCTTGCAGATATCTCGACCAGAATGCAGACCAAGATTGAGAAAGGGGACAAGGATCCATTGAAAGCCCTTGTTTACACTACTCATGACTCTACATTGGCTGCATTGTGCACTACATTCGATGTCTTTGATAACAAGTATGGTGTTCTTTTCTCCTATCTGTGCCGAAAACCTTTGACGTATGCTGCAAGATGGCCACCGTTCACATCGTCTGTGACATTTGAACTCTTCAGGAAACGGCATTCGGGACAAAGATCAAGCTTGCAAACCTTGTTGAACGGACTATGGAATGGTTACTCGAGAGAGGAACACTGTATGTTTCCCACTCGAGACCCGTGCGTGTTCTCGCTGATCAACATGTCATGCCTAGATGTTCGGATGCGATACAAGAACAGGGATTTGGTCCTACCCATGTGTGCAAAGGAAGGAAACCATTTACCGGGGTCGCCCGAATTTTGCACCCTCAGCGTATTCCAGCAGAGAGTGAAGGAGCTAACACCTACTAACTGGAATGCGGAGTGTGCACCAGAGACTGCAAGCTCCAAGTGATGTGTAACTTCCATCTAGTCGCGCTGTATGCACGCATGCCGCCCTGCTTTCACTTGATACTTATGTACTGCAACAGGGTCCGGCTCTTCCTCTGGGACTTCTTGAATAGTCATATAATATTGCATAAATTAAAATGCAGGGATCGTTGGCCAGGCTTAAACTCAACTTATCCTCGACACTTGTCGGCACCAAACCACCAAAGTCAAAGATAGATTGGTTTTCTTACCCCTTCTTTTCCCTTGTATGCCGTTTCCTTATATATCAGTCCGCAGAACTGCAAGAACAAAATGTGCAAAAGGCTCATACCATGCTCGTGTCGTAATAGACTTGTGACCCACTTGCTCATTTGTCCCACAAAGAGACGCAATACAAAAGGCACAAGACTTTGCCAAGTATATGCCCAGGGTAAACCTCGTCGGCCTTTTTACTGGCATGGTAGTGGATGTTCCGTACGCCGCCTGCAACCAAACTTCAGATCGTTCAGTACTCCGCAAACCGAGTGGGTATGTAACGAGGACCGGGATCACAACATTTGACAAACACCAACAGTACATGTAACCAAGACTGTGATCTTCATGAACACTAGTATACATTCACCGAAGGCAATTCAATCCTCGGGAGAGTTAACCACTAACGACACCATCCTTGCCGTGTTTCGCCTTGTACCCATTGTTCAACCTTTCGATCAGCGCCTCCGTCGGTGCGGTAAGCTTGTAGTGAGTTGCCCAAGTCTTCAACTCAGACTTTTTCACAGCGTGCCCACCCCTCAACTTGATCGCACGATCCAAGTAATCCACGGCATCGGTGAGGTCGTATGACTTGGCACCAGGCTTTGCCGCTCGGTCTAGCTTGGCCATCATCGAATAAACCCAGGGAGCAGCGTACACTGTCAATCCCTGTGCAGTGAATACGATCGCTTTTTGCTGGATGGCTTCGGCATATAAGTCATTGATGGTCCCTTCCTGTGTCAAAAATAGTCAAGATCAGGAGGTTGGAAAATCTTCAATTCAAGATGATCGCACCTCGATGAAGACGACAGTATGGTTATTCAACCACTGCTGACCCAGGCCAAGTTTCGTCTCGGCTAGTTTTCCACCCTCTACGACCTCGTGCACGAGTTGCGCATCATGAGAACCCGAGCTCTTAGTACGGTAGAAGAAATCGACGTCACCCGTGGCCGCACGGGTTTTCAGCAACACGGTGTTGACAGCGCCCCCAACGGTGACGATGGAGACGTTGAGTCCCTTGGCATGCAAGTGGCCGGCAACCACTTTGAGCCCTTGTTCGATTTTCTCCTTCGTGTATGTTTGTTCATGCCCTGAATCTTGGGCTTGGCGTTTGTGAATAAGGTCGGAAAAGTCATCCACAGGGTTGGAGGAGGTGATACCCATGTTTTGAAAGGATGGATCGGCTGCTGGTCTAACGGGCCCCTTTTATCATGTTCAGATTGGCCTCAAGTTGCGCCACATCAAGGCGCAGCGCGCTCATTTCTTATTATTCAACCCGGTCCCGAGATTTGGAGTGACTACTGCGCAGCATCAAGGGATTTAGGAGGGAGCTTGAGTTTGATGACGGGCGTCTGGATTGCCCTTCTCATCGCGCTGCGACAAGTTTCAAATACATACACCGCTTCGAGCTTCTGCATTGGGTTTGCTACTCAGACATTTCTTCGTTTCTACCTAGGACCCATGGTGAAAGTTGATTTGGAGCGAGAAGCGCTCGAACTTGTCGTCGAAGTCGACCTAATCGCTTGTGGTCTCTCCACGGGTTCCGTCCAATCATCGGCACAATGCGGGTCGTGTAGTACGATGCGGAGATGAACAAGATCATATATAGGTTTCACGAGAACATGATGGATGAGGCGGGCTGTACGCGTTATGCACGTGCGGCGTTCGCACCGAACAAGACGCATCATGAACACGATGCGTCTTCACTTCGTTTGCTGTCTTGCTTTGCTATGCTTTGCATTCCCTGTTTGGTCTTGAAAGCTTGACAATCTGACACGCACTGCCTCGGCTCTGATGTGAAGATCCCTTGTGCTGCTGTGCAGCCATGTCCACAAGCGCCGAACTGATCCTCCGATGAAACACGCCCATTGACACCAGACTAAACCCAATGATTGGTTCTACTTATAACTCAGTTCTGTTACGTAGGACGACCGAGGGCAAAAAAACCCACCACTAAAAAGTAATGGAAGAGCAAAAAAAAGTCCAGGTTCACTGTCACTTGGAGAACCCTGCCAAAGTGGAAACCGTCTAGTAGCCGGGGGGTAAGCGATATCTCGGCTGGAAACTACACCTCTATCACGATCGCGCCCTTTCTTTCATCATCTCGTACACCCCCAACGGCCGCGGCATTCACGAGCACCGTGTGATTCGTGCCCTTATCCCTTCCCCACAAGCGTGTTCTCAGTTTCTCGAGAGCCACACACCAAACCAACCTCACCAGACCAACCCATCCAACCTTTCCGGCACACACGTCCTCGTACTGTGCCTGTGCCGCGTTCCAAGCAACACATTCAATGCCCCTCGCTGCATGTATGTGCCCGAATACGTGCAAGCTCGGTCGAACGCGCTGCAGCGCGGCCAAAAGTGCATAGCAACCCGTTCTGTTGAGATCGAGGTGGGAGAATGGAGGGCCGTGCGTTATGACGATGTCTGTCAGAGCAGGAATAGAAGACCATAACTCTGTGGCCCGTTTAGCGACTTGGTCTGTGCCTACGTCGCGGGAGTAAAAACGGGGAGACACGCGGGGATACTGAAACGACCATGACCCGTGTTTTGGGGTGTATGGGCTCCCGTAGATGCGCAACGGGCGTCCGCGTACGGTCGCCTCGGTGGATGAGTTTTCGAGGTAGATGAGGGATGGGTACGATGAGAGGATGTGTTGTCGTGTTTCTGGGTCAGCAAGCGCGGCGTCATGGTTGCCAGCGATGAAGATCTTGAACGGGTGTGGATGAGAGCTCAACCAGTCAAGCGCGTCGCGCAGCTCGTCCGTAGTGCCGGAGTGAGTTAGGTCGCCCGCGTGAATGAGGATATCCCCAGCGGGGAGCAGAGGTTGAGAGCGGTGGGAGCTGTGTGTATCGGAAATGCAAACGACTCGTATTATTTCTGTTCCCTTTTTTTCGTCGTCGCACGTTGTCGCGCTGGGCAAGCCCCACGAATAGACCCGCTGAGCGAGGAAGAGCAGAGGGTCGCATTTGAAGTTTTCCCAGGCCGTTGGCGGTCGACGACGGAGGAGAGCGTCGAAACCAGACATGGTAAAAGTCGTCGCTTCCCGACACGTTTTCACAGGAGAAATCAGGTCTGTTGACTACGCTACATTTCAATTCAGACACTGTCTTCAACCCCAGCACGAATCACTTGGTTGACCGGAGGACAGTCGGCCATCTGGTGCGCTCAAGGCGGTATTGAAGCAGTTGGAGTTGAAGAGGTAGGCAAGACATCTCGATTCTCGAATAGCCGAAGTTCGGATTCCCGTCTGTTCCTGTGGCGGGCCATCTAAGCCTCAAGGCCTCACCCTCCGCTTTGGAAGAATACACAGACAATGTGGGTGCGGAGCTTTTGCTGTACCCAAATCGGCGTCGTCTTCATTGCCTTACGATGCGGTCGTCGTAGGCCTGTTCGACTACACCCATCGCAACAGTGCCTTCCGGATCCTCGTCGACGAGGATCGACAACGGTATCCCAAGCTCACCACCCGGGCGGCGCAATATCATCCGGCCCAAACCTGCTCCTCCACCGCGCCCCGCTCATCGTCCTGCATTAAGCACGCTGTATCAAAGCTTCCGGCCACGCCCTACCCACTGGCCCAGGCCCGTTCGTGCTCGCGCTCAAGGACGCCGCGCAAACGTCCGCAACGGTCGTCGGGAAGCCCACGCGCGTTCTTCGAGAGCGTGCTGTGGGATCTCGAACGCGATCTTTATGATCCTGACTCACCTCCACCTCTGCACCGCTGAGAGGGAATCCAATGACGTACACGCGGATCTCGGTGAGGGCACCGTCGAATGCGATTTGTGGACCATGAGAATCCATGTTCTTGGTGCGGACAAGGCGGTAGAAGAAATAGACGTTGCCCGTGGACACACGGGTTTTCAGTAACACCATGTTGACAGCACCCCAGACTGTGACAATGGAGACGACCTTGGCATCCTATAAGGGGCTGGCAACCACTTTGAACCCTTCTTTTATTTTCTTCTTCGTGTATGATCCTGGACTTGGCGCTGATGAACAAGTTCGGAAAAGTCATCCACAGGGTGGGAGGAGGCAATACCTCGGATAAAAGTACAGATTGGTTGCTGATCTCACAGGCCCCTTTATCGTTTCCTCGCGCCGAATCACTGGAAATGAGAGGCGCAGCGCGCTCACCTGTTCCCGAGATTTGGGGTGACTGATGAATCGAGCGGCTGACGGCGTGCTGAATAAGTTTTCCACAGGTGGGAGGAACCATCCACGATGAAAGGGTGAATCGGTTGCTGATTTGCTCTCACATGCCCCTTTTATCATTCGTTCTTATTTATCTTCCAGGGCGGATCTCCTTGCACAAAAACCGACAGAGTTCGCAACCTTTCCCCTTGACAGCGGGGTTCCTCACAGGTAGGTCGGATGGCCAATACCGCGACGGGTACATGCGGGTACAAACCGACCAAACACCACGGCGTCTCAGGACGCCCCAGTTACGCAAGTATTGTATATCCAGCTGATATTAGACTACGTCCGGCCCGCATGCCACGGGATCTGGAGGCGTTTTAGGGCTGGCGCACTGAGGAGGTGCAGCAGCTCGCAGTTCGGTACCGCACACCCGGGACGTGGCGGTGCATGATTAGAATTTAGCGTCTCCAGCGCGGGTAGGGTAACTCCCGGCGGAAGCCCCGGCAAGACATCGTCCGCGCCGACGGTCGGCTCGAGGAATTCTTTATCTGTGTTGCAGAACTCTCCTGTTCACCGTCGTGTCGATCTAGAAATGCCCAGACCTCTTCCGAAAGATAAGCCTGTAAATTATTGACGGTCGTTGCCGAGGTTACAAAGTCGACATACGTCCATAACTCGGGAGCGCAAAGGAGGATGGAGAGCGTGAACGACAGGGGACGCGCATGAGTCGAGCGCGGAGCTTCGTCCTATGATGACGAGGCCGTGGTACAAAAGGCACAAGGGTTCGCCAAGTATATGCCAGTTG
The DNA here is from genome assembly GCA_038091575.1 of Leccinum subgranulosum. NCBI lineage: Eukaryota > Fungi > Basidiomycota > Agaricomycetes > Boletales > Boletaceae > Leccinum > Leccinum subgranulosum. The sequence continues at coordinate 14,205 of JBBPOS010000549.1, forward strand.
GGTAAACCTCGTCGGTAACGGATATGCCCTGGGATTACAACGTTTGACTTGAAATACTGGTAGTACATTTCCCGAGGGCAATCCAATTCTCGGAGAGTTAACCACTAACGATACCATCCTTGTCGTGTTTCTCCTTGTACCCCTTGGCCAACTTGTCTATCAGCGCTTCCGTTGGCACGGTAAACTTGTATTTTGTTGCCCAATCCCTCAACTCAGACATTTTTTCACGGCCGCATGCCTATCCCTCAACTTGATCGCACGATCCAAGTAATCCGTCGCATCGGTAACGTCGTATGACTTGGAACCAGGCTTAACCGCTCGGTCCAGCTTCGTCATCATTGAATAAAACCAGGGAGCAGCGTACACTGTCAATCCCTGGGCAGTGAATACGATCTCGTTTTGCCGAATGGCTTCTGCATATAAATCGTGTTTGTTCTCTTCCTGCGTACAAGTTAGTCAAGATCAGGAATCTCATGCAAGATGATCGCACCCGGATAAAGGCGACAGTATGGTTATTCAACCAGTTTTTACCCAGGCCAAGTTCCCCCTCGGCCAGTTTTCCGGCCTCTGAGACCTCATACACGAGCCGCGAATGAGGAGAAACCGAGTTCTTGGTACGGTAGAAGAAATTGACGTCGCCCGTGGACGCACGGGTTTTCAGCAACATGGTGTCGACAGCACCTCCGACGGTGACGATGGAGGCGTCGAGTCCCTTGGCGTGCAAGTGACTGGCAACCACTCTGAGCCCTTCTTCGATCCTCTCCTTCGTGTATGTTTGTTTATTCTTTGGTTTCCGGCCTTCAAGATGAACAACAAGGGAGAACTCTTCCACAGGGCGGGAGCAGAAAACACCCATGATGAAAGGGTGGGTCGGTAAAGATTTGCTGTCTCCCCTTTGATTATTTTCAGATTGGTCCCTGCGCCGCCGTCACTGGAACTGAAAGGCGCAGCACGCTCATCTGTTCTTATAAAACACGGTTCCGAGATTTGGGGTCTGCTGACGACGCAGCATCGAGGGAGCTTGGGTTCGATGATGTCACTGGTGTCGTGGAGTACCAATTACGCTTCTGCATTGGGCTTGCCACCCAAAAGTACTTCGGCTGCTCAGGAAAATTGGTTTCTCGCTCGAACTTGCCGTCGATCTGGTCTGGCAGTACCTCCACACTCTTCCTTTCGTATGTAAACGTTTAAATCAGTTGGTGGTTAACGTTCAGGAGGAGCTATTCAATACGTACACTGGTTCGACATGCCTACTACCACAAGCGGTTTCTTCAGCAGATATGACTGCCGCCAAGGCGTGGGTCAGTATAGCTGAGGATTTCCATCACTCTACCTTCCTTGCCCCAACATGTACCCATTATCAAGCAACTGTAACCCACACCGTCATTGCCTTGGATCACTGCCTCCGCAGCTGTCAATCAAAGAAGAAGGCAGTCGAACTGCTGGCACTGTGGCACAGGTAAGCCGGGTGTGTTTTGGAATCAGATCGCTTGCCTGCGCTCCCCGATGTAGTAATTGTATCCGGTCCTGTAAGGACTCAGACCCTCGCGGACGAATGACCTCACTTATTCGCGAAGCGACCACCAGTCCGCATGCCATAGTATTAGTATATACGACTGTCGGGGACGAGGAAAGTCCATGCAGTTTTTCGGGATCCGCTCGGTTATTGAGAATGTGCAAGTTTTATGTAAGTGAATATGATGGATGAGGCGGGCTGTTTGGATCATGCCCGTGCGACGTGAATCGCACTGAACAAGATTTGAACATATTCATTGTTTTCTGTCTTGCTTTTCTTTGCGTTCCATGTATGTGCTGCTACTGTTATCGAACAACATTCGGTACATATCGGTACAACTTACTACAAGTGGCGCGTGACTTCGGGTCACCGCAATGCGCCCACTGGCACGTACTTAAGGATCTTACGGTTAAAGGGAGTACCACCTCTCTTAGCATCGACCGTCATGGCCTCTGCAGTAGAACGAGAACCACTGCCTCCATCCGTGTCGGAACTCCTTGCGAACCGAGGAAAAGCCCGGGAGCGCTATCCCATCCAGCGTCCATCCCACTGGCGCACGTCGCGCACGCACACCTCTCCCCAGTCGACTCAGGCAAACGCCTGGTCCATTCTCTCCTGTCTGCCTCCACGGCGCCCAACCAACACCAACACCACCACTCTAGTGTTGCCCGACACCCCCTCCGCCTGCCTCTACCGTACCTACGAATTCTTCGTCCTCGGCTGGACCACCGCATTCCGCAACGAGCTCGAGTACTTTTGTTGTACCCATCCCGACTGGGCCGTCTCCGCCCTCCCGGACCCCGCAGACCCCGCAGACCCGACGCGGTATGCCGTGCTCGCCGTGCTCACCCGGCTCATGTGTAACGCGTTCAATCGCCGCATCGAGCGCGGGCTCCCGCGCGACGCGCCTCCCATCATCATAGACTTTGCAGAGCTTCGAGCGCGCCCCAAGGTGTATGAGAGTCCTCCGGAGTGGGCTGAGCGCGTGCCGGCCTTGCAGGACAAGGTGTTCATACCGGACGCTCAGGGGAAACCAATCCCAGAGGACGATCCAGAGGTCAGCGAGGAATTCAAGGCTATGAATATTATCGTGCAGATGCCGCATATCCATTTCGTCTAGTTCTTCCTTGGTTCCTTCTCCGTCGTGTGCATCAGACCTATCCTGACTAACGATCGACTCTAGTTAGTGGTCAACACATTAAAATTTTGTCATTATCACATGTACCCAAAGATCCCCAATTATATCTATTACGATTAAACGTATGCCTATGTTCGATGCTTGTTAGGGTGAAACAACGGGAAAAACAGTGTAAGGAGTTGTAAGGAGTGGCACAGCAGAACAAAGAAAAAAGCTCGGACATTATGCGTCTCAAACATGTGCAATGCATCCATTTGCAGAAGGAAGAAAATAGAAAGAGTAAAAAAAGTGAGTAAAACATCAGATCGAAACAAATTGTAGTCGATTGCATTGATCCCAGCGCTGACTCACGTTGATGTCGTCCATTGCGGGAGACCGGGAAGACCCCGTCTCCATCTCGTATTGGACCTGCTTGACCCCATCTCCGAACCGGAGAAAACGTAACTGGGTCCGTCTTCGCCTTCTTCGCCTTGACTTGCTAACCATTTTCGGCCTCGACTCGCGCCCCACGATGTATCTCCCCAATCTAATCGGCCGGCAGGAGCTCCTCCGAACGGACTCGCTCTGCCACTTCTAGGCGATGTAGCATGGCCGCTAAAAACACGGGACGGATGTCGTTGAAGGTGTTTTCGTAGACTTTGAATAGAATGTTGCCGTCGAGCAGGGACGAGCAACCGATCTAAACCGAGCTCCCCTTCGTCGTCTTCGTCTTCGTCATCATCTTCTTCGTCATCATCATCGCTGTCATTGGACCACATTCCCCTCGGGTAGGCCTGTGCAGTACCCTCCATCCCCCACCCGTTCGCATAACGTTGACGCGGCGTCATCCAATCATCATTCTCCGCTTTCGTTCGAGCAAGCGAAGGCACCACACCAGCATCCCGATCCTTTCCTCTCCCCCGATTCTTCGGTTTATCCCCTTCCTTTCTTTTCCCACCGCTCCTCGTCGTCCTCCGGTCGCCCTGGGCACCGCCCCGCACACGCGAATTCCCGCGTGATGTGGGCGTGGAACGACACATGACCTTCGTGCACGACACTTGCCCCTCGCTCGTCCTCGCCTTCACGTCCTGTACCTGCACGCAAAGCAACGGCGGCTTTGTCCCCCGCGCTAGCGTCCTCCCTCTGTCTTTCCTGTTCGACTTGTCCGACAATGCACAGCTATTCCGCGTGGACACCGTCTGGGTCGTCCTCGTGGACGCGGCGTCCGATGCAACGGCAGCCGGGCCGCCGACCCCACTTAACAGGGCTTTGGTGACCGATTCAATCCAGTTCCGTGGGAGCGGCGGGTGTACCTCGTGCTCGTTCTCGTCTGTGGGAACATGAGATTGCGGCCCGTCGTCGGATTCCGCAATACTTTCTTCGTCATTGAGGATGAACGTGCGACGAGAACTCTTTCGGTTATCATGTCTGAGCGCATGCGACCGCAGTGACGCCTCCGATAAAGATGGGCGCTTGACAAGCGGCTGGATGTCCGGTGCTGAGGCCATATGGCGGAGATATGCGCGAGCATTGGGCTGATTCGGCTTAGTGGATGCTGATGAATAATTATTAACCGGATGATGATGGATATTATGATGGTGATGATGTGGCACCCTCAGGTATGAATGGGGATGGTGAGGCAGTCCATGAGACGACCGATGGAGCTGTACGACCTCGTGCATATGGTGGCGCTGCGATGCATCTTCAGGGGACAGGTCGACATGGCTGATGCGTCGACGCATGTTGTCCGACGAGCCGTGACGGGAGAGCGAAGTCCTCGACGCAACACGCTTAGCCTGGGTGTCTTGTAGGGTACGAGCGAGCGGAGAAGGCGGCGTCCACGCATGCACGTCAGATGACGTACCACCGTTCTCCAATGGCGCCACTGGTGTCTCGCGAGCCAGGCTCGAGCCCCGGCTAACGAGCCCAGTAATGAAGTCGACGACAGCGCCGACGCTTCCGCGCATGCTCCCCGAACCG
>JBBPOS010000550.1:0-18683 GCA_038091575.1 Leccinum subgranulosum
ATGGTGACCCTGTTTGTCAAAGACATCAGTCGATTTTCTGATTACAGTTTTAAAGCCATGTAGGGCCAGTTGATTGGTAGACAGAAGTCTGCATGATGCTTCAGGTGATAACCATACACCAGTCAAGATAATGGGCTTCTTCCCAAAAGATACTTTAAGGAGGATTGTTCCTGGTCCAGTCATTTTGATGGTAGATCCATCAGTGATATGAGCATATTTGGTATAATCTCCCAGAATCATGAAATCTGATGGGAATGGAGTAATATGATTAGGTTGTTATTGATCTGACTTGAATGCACATGACATCATGATTCATGATAGCAGTGGTCATGGTGCTTGCAATATTGAAGCTTTTTTCTTCAGTCTTTGTACTTGGTCCAAGTAATGTGCAAATACTCTTCCAGCCCCAGGGATAGTTGATCTAATTGTGTTGGCTTACAGGTTTATTGCTCGGGAGAGAGATAATCAGATAGAGACAACAAGTGTTGACCAGAGATTGCAATGTCTTTCGCAAGTGCTCTGCTCTGCTGATTCATTGCTGAATGATCCAAAGAGTTGGGCAAGGCAGTCTGCCACTCCATTTCCAGGATTGTCACAGTCAAAACAATTTCACCTATTTTTCCCGCATAGTGGCAACATTAAATTGTGCCGGTCTGCATGTTACTGAGGAGAAGCAGCAAGTACTGAATCAAGGACAAGTGCCCTGAAAGATCCGCACCACTCACTGGCAGACACAAGAAAGAATGAAGAGAAAGAACCTCTCAGCAGAGATACGCGTATTACAAGAGTAACGAGTTGGATACATTACAGATACAATGTTACCATCATTTTTCCCTCTTCCATGCTCCTCAAAAAGAAAACAAAAAAAATATTGTTGATAAAGAAAATCCGTACACCCCTTTATGTCCCATATTCTTGGATCACCAATAACTAACAAGTTGGAGATGTGTACGGGGGCCAACTGGGCGGAAAGACTAATGTGCGAACTAATCATGCGCTAACGTCGTTCGCGAGTCAGAACAGGCAAGATCAGTTGGTTGCGAGGAAACAGATGTCATGGAAAGATGGCGCTGCAAGGAACGAGTCAGCTCTCCTTGCGTTGAAATCGATAGGATAGGACGAGGTGGGCTGTCCGCCGGACGTCCGGCCGGAAACTGTTGTGGTGGCTTGCCGTTGACCAACTCCAAAGGATAGTGTTGTGCAAGCGAACCCGGAACAGGTCGACTGTCCGAAGCTTCCGCTGCCTCTTCTGCGGTCGATAACCGTCTCTTCTTTAGCCGGGGTGAGGCTCGTGAGTCTTCTTCGATCTCAGCAGCAGCGGTGTCGTTGGCGTGCAGTCGTTTCTGGTAGCGCGACGCGGCGGCGCGAGTGCCACGGAGGACGGAAGCCAGGCGGGAGATGCCACGGTTGACGAACTGAGGTGCCAGCTGGTCAGCGTTAACCCATCGGAACCTCGTTGCCGCCACTTCCACCAACTCGTCCTTCCTGGGCTTGGTCAAGTTGAGAGACTTCCAGGGATAGTGGGGACGACTGTCAAACTTTTCTAATGCATCCCTGTCTTTCTTCTGCCACCGGTGCACGTCCGCTTCCTCAGCGACCCAACCAATGTCTAGCAGTCTACGGAGGTGTCTTCCGTTGAGTGGACTTCTCTGCGGGTTCGTATTTTCGAGTATTAACTCGTAAATGTGCCAAGCGAGGATGGGATCGAATAGCTCCGGCGCGCGTTGTTCGATGGGAACGGAATTTTCGTACGCAAAATCGCGCACCTTGAAGCCGGAACGCTGAATGTCGACAACGATCTCCTCTTGTGTAAGGTCTGGAGGAATTATCTCTGTCGGAACAGGGGAGGGTGCAGAGGCGGATTGCTCGGCGGACTGGGATAACAGAGAGTACGACATTGTGAGCGACGCTGGGCAGGACAAGCTGACAATGGAACTTACGGCATTATCCGTCGCCGAGGTTGATCGAGGCACCAACAAAGACAGGGGAGGAGGAACGGTCAACGAGCTCTCGCTTTGTGTCCGTCGACCGTATGAAGGTCCTTGACTGGACTCTCCTATCGGCTGGGAGCGCGCCCGGCCGGGTGTGAGCAGTTGGTCTTCTGAGGTGTTGTACGCCACTGGATGAGACTCGGGAATGTGAGGCGGGACATTGAACTGCAAGCCCAGGGGGCCGTGGACCTCTGATGTAGGCATGGAAGATGAAGGATGATGCGAAGAATGGGCGAGAAGGACAGATATACGTGCGCGACGCTACTGTTCTCGTTGGACCGATTCCTAATGGCCTAGAAGGAACACCAAATCGGGGTAAGAGTCTAGAGGCGAAACACAACCGCGTGGCTCCAAATAGCGATGAGTCTCGGACACAAAAAAAATCGACTTTTTGATGTTTTTTTTTCTTCTTCTCTGAGCGACAGAGACTCGCGGTGACCGTCTCAGAAGGCTTTGTCGTCGTTGAGGTGACGGCTGAGTTGCTCAGCTGTCGGTCTTTCACCGGCATACGCCGAGAAACGAATGACTGCCAAAAGTAGAAGCCTGACTGACTTGCTCACATCGGCGATGACAGCGCAAGACAAACTGCTCGTTCCCTTGCACGTATCGTACATACAGTCGCTCGGAAAAGTGAGTACATCGTGTGTTCGCACTACCACGTCTCGTTGACTCTCATACAGAGCACAGATGATCTCGCTTATCATCTCACCGCGCATTTGCGGATGAATGCCATCTACTGGGGACTCACTGCACTGTGCATCATGGGACACCAAGATGCACTGGATCGAGAAGAGATGATCATGTATGTGATGAGCTGCTGGGACGAAGAGGCAGGTTCGTTTCCGCGCTCGCTCTCTCTCCACTACGAGCCTGATCTGATCTCCCCTGTAATCTAGGCGGCTTCGGCGCACATCCGGATCACGATGCGCACATTCTTTCCACGCTAAGCGCCATCCAAATCCTCGTCACCCAGGACGCGCTCGACAGACTGGACGTCGACCGCGTCGTCAAATGTACGTCACCCCTCCCCACTACCGCAAGCTGACTACAACACAATCCAGTTATCACATCGCTCCAGCAACCCTCTGGCGTGTTCGCCGGCGACGCTTTCGGCGAAATAGATACCCGCTTCCTCTACATCGCCGCCAACGCGCTGTCACTTCTCAGTCGTCTGGATGCCATGGACGTCGAGAAAGCGGTCTCGTACATCCGCCGGTGTCGCAACTTTGACGGCGGGTATGGCGCAACTGCCGGCGCGGAAAGCCATTCCGCACAAGGTCTGCGACCATATCATTGACTGTTCACCTCACACAAACTCATACTCAACCTCGTTCATTTAATTTATATTTCAGTCTTCGTGTGTGTAGCTGCCCTCGCGATATTCGACCGACTAGACGAGGTCGATTCAGAAATGTTGTGCTGGTGGCTGTCAGAACGGCAACTTCCAAATGGAGGACTTAACGGACGCCCAGAGAAATTACCTGACGTGAGCGCGGAGGCTAAATCCATTCTTCCTGGCGTTGATCGTTGACACGATTATCATACAGGTATGCTATTCGTTTTGGGTTCTGTCGGCCCTGTCTATCTTGAACAAGATGAGCTGGATTGACAGCGAAAAGCTCCTCGAGTTCATTCTCTCTGCCCAGGATCCAGAGATTGGCGGCATCGCTGATCGGCCGGGGGACATGGTAGACGTTTTTCATACCCACTTTGGGGTCGCAGGTATGTTCCATACCAACCCCATTTGGGCGTGCAGCGTCGTTGAACGGGATGCACCAAAGGACTGTCTCTCCTGGGATACCCTGGTCTTGTAGATTTGGATCCCGTGTACTGCATGCCCGCAAGCATCATTGAGGCCAAGGGACTGAGGAAAGGATGGAAGGCACTGCCGCGGAGGTCAGCGTGATGGCATTTGTTTCATCTCCCTCAATGTCGCTTGCTACCATATCGAATGATTTGTCCTAGAAAAAAGTCTAATGGTTCGGAGCATGCCAGACTTCCGGAACAAACGGGATAGGGTCAGCCTGTGGTGCGGATATGATGAAATTGCAGTGCATACGAAGGAATGGAAGTCATCCCCATCGAACAACTGGATCTGTTTTGATTCCTGTGCAAAGGGAGCTGCAGACTTTTTTGGCATCAAAATTCGCGAAGAATGAAACCTATGACTGCCGGTGCAAGAAATGGCGAGATGTCTAAGTGCCATCTTTTGAAGATTAGAACATAAACATATGCGATGGGGAAGCGATAAGTGGGTCCTTCTGCACTGGCTGCGCGCTACTATTCATGACGGCTTTCAGGCGTTCGATCATCGGTGCGCAAGAAAACACGTTCATCTGAGTTAAGATTATGTCGGTCAATTGACGTAGGATGCAAACAGAAAATAAGGAATCAGACCTAGAGAACCTAGGCCCATCAGGTGGAACGACCCGAGTCGGATAAAAGTGGTGCGATGTTGTTCCATGAAGAAGACCAAAGCAAAAGTGCCACGGCCGCGTTTGAGTCGTATGAGTTGAACCACCAAGCTCGAGTCTTGATTGGTCGATCGGCCCCACGGCTACAGCGCCAGTCATTATGAACTTCAAGCTATGTCTTGAGAAGGGGGAATTAGTATTCGCATCGCCGGTGGATCGGGAGGAGGAGAAGAAGCCGCACTACGTCCTGTGCCAGGCAGCGCTGTGCGAGATCTCAATGGGTTCATTATCTTCAGCTTCTCTGAGCACTGCCAATCAATTGATTGACCAGTACATAACTAATCAGTTTGACACTCGTGCTCCACAATCTGAGGGTCTATGTCTTGATTCGTGAGGTCCACGTTGGTGCCACTATCATGGCAGCACTGCAAAGCCTAACCTCCATCATTCATATTGCTGCGTGCTCCAATCTTGCGCCGCTCACAGATAGGAGTTCCGAGTCAATAAAATTCAAGCAAGGATTCACGTTCGCCAGGGTGGCGTTACCGTGACTAAATGAACTGATGTTTGTAAACTTACGTCTTTTTTCCTACCACCATGCACGTGTCCGACCTGTACGAGCCGGAGCGCCCAAGATCCTTCCCCAGCGCCAGTCACAGCCCAGTCAGAAGACTTCACCGCTCTACAGTGAGTTCTAATACGTGCATTGGTCTATTTCACGCCAAGTTGATTCCTGGAAACTCTCCTCAAGTGCAGGGAGTTTTGCCACGTGGCACCGCTGCTTTGCCACAACCTGGGCACGCTTCTTGCGCATGTCCGTTCGAGGTGGACCGCATCCTGTCCCTTTTGTCGATAAAGTCTACTCTTTCCCTTAATTTCAACGGGCATGCCTTTAACTGACGTGATCTTCAGGCGATTCGACCTTCCGGTGCCCGGCAACCACGCATAAGTGGTCGCACGGTGACTGCTGCTTCATGACCCACACGCACCCTCGAAGCGTGGCAAGGAATGGACCATGATATTTGCCATGCATCCCCATCACCGCCCTAAGTCGCTTCGGCAGTGACTTGGCGATGTCCGCCTCATGGCGGGAGATATCAAAACCCTCGAATCGAACCGACTCTCCCCACCCCTCCCTCTTTCCTTTGTATCCATTCCCAGCCGTCTCTCCGGTACGACTATTGACGATTAGACAATGGTGTCCACAGTTCTTGGCGTCCTCATCCTCACAAGCAACGGGGATCGAACAGAGTTCCTTCAGGATCCCTATAGCTATGCACCTTCCTTCACCGAATCCACTCCTCTCGGTTCCGTACGTACCATTGTTTTCTCATCAGTTGCATTTGTTGACATTGTTTCGATGACAGGCTCAGTCGTTCCAGCTGGGCTCCTACCTCAAGTCTACCTACCTAGACTCGTCTTCGCCACTTCATATCCTCAATATGCCTCTGGATCCTTCGCACCCCATTCCACCCAACCAGGTCAACGTCCACGCGAAGCCAGACGGCGAGGGTGCAGCGATCTTCGACTCTACCATCGCGCTGATGCAAGGGATGTTCCCGCCGACTCCACTCAACAAGATCGAGCTCGCCAACGGATCTACCGTTGTTGCCCCACTCGGAGGTTATCAATACGTCCCCGTCGAGACGGAAGTGGTCGATCACGTGCTCCAGCCGTGGACCGACTGCAAGGTTCGCCGCATGTTCGCTCATCGTTTCACGTGGCCTCCTTATTAACAGCGTGTCCGCAGGCTTTCAAGAAACACGTTGCCGAGGTTTACGCTTCCGAAGAGTTCAAGAGTGCCGCCAAGGAGGCACAGCAATTCTTTGCATCGGTCCATGACTACATGTTCGGCAGACCCACGACGCTCGTCGACATCGTAAGTCTTGGACTTGCCTTGGTCTTATGTTGGTTTCTGACTCTTGTGTTTCATCGTAGTGGAATGTTGGTGGACGCTTTCATGTATACTGCTCTCATTTCTGACATGCAACGTGGCGCACGCAGGTATATGATTACCTCAACGCACAGATTACCTACAACCAGACCTTTGCATTCCGGCTCCCACCGACATTTGTCGAACAGGCACGTGGCTTGGCTGATTACAAAGAAAGTCTCGTCTTCACCGACAAGGAACTGGGAGGAATTGGCAACAGTATGTCATGCGTACTTTCCCCGTGCCATCTACTTGAAGCGTGACACGCCTTCCAGTTGCTGGACGGACCATCCTTTCCCCAATCCTCAAGGCCCTCGAACGAATTGCTTTTGACGATGACCCGCTTCGAATCTTGCTCATCGGGTCCAGTTACCAGCCTTTTATATCTCTCTTCCACATGTTGAGCGCAGAGGGCGTCGATGGGCCAGTCTGGGCCATTCGTAAGTTTATATGCTCGTTGCTCATGTCCCCCGCTCATGTGATGCATACAGCCAACTTTGCTTCCGCTCTCTCGTTTGAGCTCGTCCGCGGCCCCGGTCCAGAATTCCGCGACTTTGTCCGCGTCAAGTTCAAGAACGGCACCGACGACGAAGAGTTCCAGACTCTGAAAGTCTTTGGGCACCCCGAGGAGGCTATGGCAGTGACCGAATTTATCTACCGTTTGGAGGTACGTTCGCCATTCACAGACGACGTGGTCCGGGCCCATTCGTATCCGTGTTTCATGATCATGCTCACGCCTTGCCCACCATCGACAGCACCACGTGGTCCATGAAGACAAATGGTCCTCCACGTGTTCGAACAGCTGGTTCCCGTTCGACATCGGCGCCTCGACCACAAGCGAAGATGGTGCCTGGACACTGTTCGGACTTGTGTCCCTCGTCTCTTTGTTCTCGTTTGGCTTGTTTGCACTCGCGGCAGCGTACCGAAAGTATGCGAAACAGACTAAGCGCGCGACGAGGCGATACGAAATTGTGGGAGAGGATGATGTCGAGGTTCGTCGTGATTTTCGTTGGCGTGAACCATTCGGCTGGATGCTAAGATGGTTTACAGTGTCGAGGTGTGTTCGTCAATGAAAAATCACACTTGCTCTCTTGAAGCGTCGGGCATCTTGGACCGCGGATCGTGCTAGAAGGTAGGCACCTTCGAGCAATCGATCCGATCTAGCACAAGCTTTTTTTTTGTTCGGAGTGGGGTTCCGTCGTCGTCTTTTTCATTTTTTTCGTGTATATGTATTCACTCTCATCATCGCGTCTAACTAACATCTCCTGTTACTGCATGATCATGACTGGCATTGATACTATCTTTTACATTTACCTCATATCGTTACCTTTCCATGCTTGACGTCGTCCGTCATCATTATAGGTGTTCGCGCGTAGTACTGAGTACTTGCAAACATGAAAAGGCAGGGTTTCAACTCGCATGCGACTGCCCTATCAGAGAATGCTTCATCTCAGCAGATCTTATGGCTTCAGAGCTCTATGGTCTGAACGAAAAAGTGCACTATCACACGTAATAAGTTGCTTGGCGGCTTCACAAGTTCCGCGATCGCAGCGAGCGCACTAAATATTTCACGAAGCATCCGGATACTAGTGGGGATTCGACCTCTTCCTTTGGTTCGGGAGGTATTTGTCACTGTTCGCAAGGATGACTTGGCAGACGTCTGCAGTTCATATGACCACGCGATCATTGATCACCTCCCTTGGCAGCACGGACAGCATAGTTCTTCCTCTTCACATTTTCCGCCCTCACGTATTCCCGAATGTCCTCCGGTACGGTCGGCACGCCATTGTACGTGCTCGGTGCAGGCTCACCAAGTCCTTCATATACCTGTAAGAACCGACCGGACACGTCCAGATCCCCAAAGATAGATATAAGAAAGATAAAAAGGCATGGCACGACAACTACGCACCGGTACGACGCCCGTCCAGACCCTCCCGACGAGTCCCTGGTCCTGCATATCCGCACGTTCGTCATGCGGCCCCTCCGCCCTGACTTTTGCGCTCGCGCTTTCGACGAGCACCTTGAGTATCCGCGTGCTCTGCATCTCCGCGCTCGTTGGCGGGTTCCGTGCGGTGTTCCATCGCCCTGGATAGGCAGCGCCGTCGGTGATGAGCGTCATCGCCCAGATCTTCTCGTCTGTGTCCGAGACGATGGTAGCGGTACCCTGGAGGACTGCCGAGCGGTAGTTGTAGCTGTGCGAGAAGGGATTCAAGGCGAGGACGAGTCCATCGACGTGCGTCGCTGCGACGCATACGGGGAGTCCGTCTGATTCTTCTTCGTCTGATGAGATTTTCATAAGACGGCTGGATGTGTGGCCTACATAGTATGTGGAAAGCGGATTTAAACGAGGGAACCCCAGGGCTGGTGGCATGCTTACCGTGCAGATAGCATACCGGGGCGCTATCACTTTCCTCTGGATATACTCCCATCTTGCCGATCATGGGCAGTATGATCGGAGTACGGTCGTGAGGGTCGTCATAGGTACCAGAGGGTGACGGTGGAAGGAAGGAGACGTGCACGACGGACGCGGAATTGACGATACGATGGATAGTCTCATAATCGTAAGCCGCTGTCGGCGTGAAACGTGAGTAGACCATTTTCCGAGGAAGGGGTTCAAGATTTTACCTCGCTTGCCCAGCCTGTTCACGGTATTCCTTCGTTCTTTGGGATAACTAGGGGTATTGTCGTCATCCATGATAGAAGTTAATCGAGAGGCCTGGAGGCGCCCGGATATCTATAATCAGCGACCAGCACATGAGTCAGGCCTAGTCAGGTGTGTGATAGTAACTCCCAAGACGTTGCCTTCCTTTTGTGGCTTTGCTTTCACCCCTCAGGCTTCTTCAAGTTGTCGCGCCGTCTCTTTACTCCCTTTACTCCCGACTCGACTTCAAAGTTTGGAGAACACAACTGCGCAACTTGAACACACCTAGTACAGAGCGACTTACCGACTTCCCCAGGTGGCCACGTAGCACGTCACCGTCAGTCCTGGCACGCACAATTGGGGCCACCATCCACTACTCGTAAACTGGGCCCATCAGAACGACCTCGTGGCGAAATGCCGAGCATAAACAACCACAGCTGATCTCGCGAACGGAGCCGCGAATACGGGTCCGCCGAGCGATGTGGCGGGCCAGGGGGATAGGCGGAGATGCCAACCGATTTAGCTCCAGGTAAGGCATTGCAGGCGTCTATAGGAATTCGTGAAACTAAGTTGCGCACTCCAATTCTTAGGAACACTTTCCGCTTTGTTTGGACATCATGTAGTACTTACGACAATAGGCGTATAGCTGACTTGAACACATGGTCATATTGTAAGTACCACTATTAAATCACGTAGAAGCCGCAATGACCGATTCACCTCTTCCCCACTCGACGAGTGCTTATGCGGGCAGGCAAAAGATGCGGTATACCCTTCGTGACACTCACACGACTTTGCTCGATTCATTCCTCCGGGCCACTCTCGTTCACAGTCACCGCACAAACCGTCGAGCCGAAAAATTATACTACTAACAACACCAACGCACATACCCATGCATTTTTTCATCCAGCATGGCATAGTGCATATTTACTATTACTTGAAACATTGTTTCGATGCGATCCCCACGGACCAAACATATTACAGTCGAACCTCTCAAATTACATTATTATTTGGCGAGCAATAGCCGAACCATCAACTCAACTGTATCTTGTGGACTTAGTCTTCCTAGATTCTAGATACTTAGCTTCGACTTCGAGCGCCAAACTACTCGAACAAGGGAGGAAGATATCGCATATTTGCTGCTTGCTACCTTCAGCGTTGCAATGCCTGTCGTGTAAGGTAGACGTAAAAGCTGCGGGTGGACTCTTGGAACACATCCTCCCACGTTCTAACTCGCCTGGACCGGAATCTCGTCACAGCTACCTCCCTTCTAATCTCACAGTTTATGATCAAATTCTGCTGCCACATGTTCTACAACCTATCAGGACTGCCGGAATGGGTAAGATGATCACGGAATTACATTCATCCCGAGTCCTTTCTTGATCCCTCCGCAATCAATCGAGTCTCATCAACTGCCTCATGATATCCCATCGTTGTTCTTCGATTCCGTCAGACTAAAGCTTCATGGTTTTGCTTTTCCGCTCATTAGTGTCGCTGTTCTCGAGTAAAATCGTGACTCCATGCTTCCTGCCTCAAGATCCTGCGATGGCGCTCATTCTCAATGACGTACAAATTAGGACCAAGGATGAATCGATGACTTACCATAGTAGGGATGCAGAGTCTATTCTCATTCATCCATGGACAGGGGTTCCTCGGTTTGATCTAGCCGTGCGTGCGTTGCGACTTCGCCAACCTTATGGCGCGTTGCTGGCTTGCCTCGAGGGATAGGGATGCGTGCAGTACAAACGCGTCGCGACGGACAGTTTTACATTTTCCTGACCATAACCATCATAATGACCTTACTATGAATAAATCAACATTGTGCATCTATAACGGTGGGCAGGCAGTGCCGCAAAGTTCAAGCGTGCTCCGCAAATCCAACCTGTGGGTTGTCACCGAAATCGAACACAGTATAGACACCCTGTAGAAATATACCGCCAACTTCCCAATATGCTGGTTACAGGGAAAGAGTTGGATTCAGAAAACGAAGGCGAGTCGAACGACTCACGCAAGTTCTCCTCCAAACCTAAGATTCCGCTGAAACAATCCGACGATCCATACTCAACCTGTCCCTGGTTGAGGACGTCGGGAGCGATCGAAAACGACCTGCCATGAAACGTGAGGCTCACTTCCGGAATAGAGTTGCACTTGACTATGGGGCAAGTCAATTGGAGACCCCGTAATCCAAACATGCATACAGGTGAAGTAACCATCCTCGAAGTGCTTGCCGCCAAGCGCAGCGTGCAGCTTTTCAACTCGCGCCATATCTCCAAAGATGAAGTTACTACCGGTATCAATGATGGCGGATATAGGGCCCGATAGTGCTATTTTGCCGTTACCTTGAATGTTTTCCATGTCCACCCACCAGTATCCCTGATCAAGGAGTGTCAATAAATGTCAACATGATGGTTTTCAGCTTACCGGTTGAGTAACTGGAGTAAAAGTTATTTCACCGTCGTACAGATCGGTGTTGAATCCTCCAATGTACAACTCGCCCCCGTTGGGGGTTAGTTGAACCGAAAACATTCGGTTGGGCAGCTTGCCCTCGTTGAAGAGCGTTGTCAAGAAAGGCTTGGTACTATGGAAATCGGAGAGGGACGGGAAAGCCAAGCCCAACAGACCGTCAGCAACGAATCTCGACTTGTGGAAAGTGGAAGAATATGTCGTTGCAACGCCGATAGCCTGAATGTCCGCCTACCCTTGACTGTCAAAAGTGATCAACGTTTGCAAACGATACATGACATACGGTAAAGCCGTCAATGGTCAGGTTATCGGTGTATATTTTACCAGAGACTATGTCTCCTTTTGCAAACTGGATGTTGAATTCACTATCCTCTTCAAGCTCTTTAGCAGTTGAAGACGAGGTGGGGTCCCAGAGTTTGTGACCTTTACAGGTCACGCCACAGGTAGACGCTGGAACGAAGGTGTCGCTGTGTCGAACTGAACAAGAACTATTTGGTTGCGCAACGGAGAACACCCACCTGGAACCAGTGTCGATGACAACTGCAATAGCAGGCAAGTTATAAATAAATTCATCAGGAATGCAAGGACAACGTACCAGAGAAGGACTTTGGATCGGTACCAATTGACATGGTACAATACCAGGAAAATGCGATACTCTTATCAGTGCGTAAAGCAACGTGAGGTCCAGAGTCGGGGCTACCGCTCAGTATAGACTGCACTATCCCCCTCTTTTCTTCATAATTGTCAAAATCAGGATGGATCTTGCTGATATGTCCGAAAAACCGCTTGAGAGAATGCGATGTAATTGGTTCGTATCACTTACGCCCTGATGGATGAAATATGAGGGTCGATAGCGTCGATATTGATGCTTTTGTCAGTGTTTAGCAAAGAAGAGTGTTTGAAGAGTGCTATCACCATGCCATGAATTGTTACGGCCAAAAAAGCGAATGTAACTATCGTTGTCATGATGGAGTGCATCCTAGAGAAGTGAGGATCAACAAAAACATGAGCTGTCCAAACCTGCATCCACCTTCACGGAACAACGCATGTCGGAGAATGAGTAGATCACAGTGAAACTGATTAATCTTGAATGATGCTCCGACTCGGAGTCGGATCTCGACGGATGGGAACCGAAGGGTGCGAGGTCAAGGGCAAGGATCAAAACGGGAACTTAGGAAAGACAGGAAGTGTCTGACACGAACGCCTAGCCTCTGACGAGGATAAATAAGACCGTCAAATTGACATCACCGCCGGCGTGAGCCTGAGAGACTCGGCGGAGGAGGCAATGGATCGCGGGAAGCGCTCTCGGGCCGGCCCGGGAAGACTCCTTGCAATGTGAGCAGCTCCGGAGAATGCACTATGAGCTGCGAGCCGGAACGGGAAATGGGGGCATGGGCATCGCGGGAGGGTGCGCTGAAACAGGCGAGGACGAGCGACACGGTGGTAGTGTCACTTGGCAGGAGGGATCTCACTTGTCCGAAGACCTTCAAGTACTGCCACCAGTGTGGCTCCGCTCGCCGAGAGGTGCCTCACTACACCGTGACAGTGGGTCCTACTTCTAGTAGGTTTCGTGCTCGCCCAGGTCAGCGAAACAGAAGTTAGACTCATGAGTCACTGGCACCCGTGTACTTCGGACGACTCTCAGACAATGAGAGGATCCAGAGCGGCGAAACACAGTTCAGTCACGAATGATGAAAGCATCGTGACTAGCTTTGCATATATCAGAGCAACGCTGGCCGTTTACTATGTTCGTTCGGGAGACCTGCAAAATACCAAACGTACTACAAACGGAACACAAATGTAAATTAGAGCAGGCACGAGAGATAGGGAAATATTACTGAGAGTAAAATGGAGCAACAACCAGAAAAAAAGAGAGGCTACAAACATCAAGTTTGGGTGTCTTCCACTGGCGTATTTGTCTACTATGGCCTACGGTCACATTGCAAGCTGGACCTCAGGCGCCTGGAACGCTCCGTACCCAGACACAGGATGGATACCTGGAATCCCCGAGATGCTGTTCTGTCGTTCGTCGTCCAAGCTGTTCATCAGCGGCATGTCTACCCAGGAGAACCTACGCGAGAGATAGAACTCAGTAATAAGTTAGGCAGAGGGCGAGAAAACAACGCACCCAGGCATCATCATATTAGCCCACCACGCGTCGTTGATCGCGTGCATCGTAGCCAACGGCCCGTCCACCAACATGTTCACGTCGTTGTTCTCAGGAGACGCACCAGATCCGTCGTTGAGCACCGGGTGTCCGTACGACACACTCGTGTTGGGATCAGCTTGGCTGTCTGCCGTCACCGGAACCTCGACCGTCGTGCTCGGAAGCAGGGCCCCGGAGTTCAACTGCATCGAGTCGCCGTCCTGGCGTTGCCCAGACGACCCAGACCCCGCTTGCGTACCCATGCCTGCGTGCGACATGTGCGTACCAGCAGGACCACGCGACCCTTCATAGTTGTCCGACTGTGGTCGGAACGCGAGCTGGCTCGCGGGTGGTTGCGGTTGCAGCCGACCAGAGACGGTGCTGCCGCCCCTACGATGCTTCGTAAGCAACCCACTGAGGAAGCGTGCGTACAGGTGTGGGGTATGTCGTTCGTCGATCGCCACCTCTTGGAAAGTCGTGATAAGTCGACTGATCAAGTCGAATATCTCGTCTTCCATTTCTCGAGTGAGAATATGCACAAACTCGGGTCGAAGAAGCTGTTTCAGACGATTCAATAAAATGTCCTCATGGCACGACGAGTAGGGGAACACACCTTGAGCAAAAATGCAGAAGCAAACGAGGCAAAGATAAAGTGGCCTACAACGGGACAGGATAAGCCACTCGCCGACGCCGAATAAGAATGAGGCTTACCATCCGGGGACGAACGCATGAGACCGCTTGGCGCGAGCACGTTGATCATATGCTTGATAACAGTCGTAGCGGCTTCAAAGCACTATGGAAGCTCCGTTAACTTTCAACATGACACTGGGCGAAGGAGGTGAGCTACCTTTGTAAGGAACACTTTGTCGCCCGTCCCAATGCCACGCTGGAAAGCATGTTGAAATCCAAAAGAGTACATGACGAGGCGTGAGTAGTTCACGAGGCTGTGTTGCAAGTCAACCAAAAACGGAAATTAAATAAGGAACACGAGCTGCTCACAATGGAAGCAATGTACACCGGAATCGACAAAGACTGTCTGTTGCAGGAAAGTCGTCAACAAAACGGATGCGAAGTCGAGAAGAGCGTGGACAAACCGCTGGGGTCAGACTCGGACTGGAAGCGCAGCTTCCACTCTTCAAAGTAATCCGTCAACTGCGCATCATGCCGAAGCGTCACAGAGAGGAAGTCCAGGGACTGTGATATCAATTATCCACCACGTAATAACGTAAGTTAACAAGTCAAAGCACACGAGGGGGCAGCCTCACCATGTTCAGTCCCGTCCGCGAATTAGGATCAGAAAATATCTCTTCATGGAACCGACCGACGATGCGCAATAGTTGAGAGTAGGCGCAGAGATGGACGTCATACTAAAGCCAGATCAGATGATCATACCGCATAGAGTGACATACGACACGTACCTTGTCCCGATACTGAGATAGTCTGTACCAGTCCGCGGAGTTCCTCGTGATGTAATCCTCCTTGATCGTGCTCGGCTTTCCAAACTGTGTCGCCGTAGATCGGTCCAGGTTGAAACAAATCATCCACACCCTCGTCCGGTTGAGCATCTCACGCTCCTGCCGTTCCGTCTGTGGCTGTGTCGTCGATGCCTGATGCAGATTCAAATCGGTGGCGATCCTGGAAGAGAAGATAATTAAATGTGGGCTGTAATGCGGAGGAAACGAAAGCGCAATGCCGCCAACCTGATTGCGAGCCCGGTGTACAACCAGCTCCGATCCTCTTCCCAGCGTCGAGCGGGAACGGCATAGATACTCATGAGGATATACGCCTGGCACAGCTCGACGGACTTCCATCCATCGATAAGCGCGTTGGCGGCCGAGTGCTTCGCGAAATGCATAGCCACGGGGTATACCTCGGATTTTTCGGTATAGTACCGGGACGAGATCGCACAGACTGTTTGTTTAGAATGTCCGTTAGACAAGCGACGACAAAAGGAAGGAGATGAATCGGTACTCACTGACTGTGAAAAGGAACGGGCAGCGCTGGAATATCGACGTCGAGTTGTGCAGATCTGGGTCCAGCACGCCTATAAAAGGCTAGAATGAAAGTCAAACGTCAGTCACAAGATCACAGACGTGAATGCCACGCACGTTGATCTGTTTCCAAAAACTGCCCAGCGACATCAGTCTCGGATCAGAGAAGGCAAATGAAGGCAGCTTACATGTCGAATAGCTTGTCTACGTCCGCCAGCGTCACCAGCCCATGCAACATGATGTCTGGCGGACTGTTCCTTTCGATCAAATGCTTTCGAATATTGAGGTCGTTCGCAGGACCTAGTCCGTTCCATCAGCATCGTCATCCTAGCACTACGATACAGCAACATACCCGGCTTGAAATACACCTTGTTCGCAACACCCTTGAGAAATACAACGTCAACAGAAATCCAGCCAGAATAGCTGGAACACATACCACGTTATTGTCGTCCTCCTCAGGCTTGGAGGCAGCGCCGCCGCCAGGACCCGCAGCGCTCCCAGGCCGTCCCCTACTCTTGTTCTTGCCTTTGTCGTTCTCCTTGTCCAAAGACAGATCCGCGAGCAACCCAATCGGAACCGTCACGTCCGGCAACGTAGTTCGAACCTTTTCGGCTTCCTCTTCCTCCGTGACCACCTTGGCTTCCTCCACCACGTCCTCAGGGTCATCATCCATGCCGACAGTATGGCTGGTAGAAGCGCGTGCACCGGCACCGGCAGCAGTGCCGGAATTGGCACTGGCGCCCGGAGCAGCAGCTGCGGTGGAAGACGAAGCTTCGACGGAACGACGCATCTCCCGGATGATGTCCATCCTCGTCGCTGATGCCTGGGCAGACTGTTGACCATTGCTGCTCTGCAGACGGTCAACCCAATCAATCACCCGGACGTCGTCCTTGTCAGAGGGCGAGACCGCAAGCTTGAATTGTTCGATCGAGAGCGGAGTCGCCATGTACGGGTTGTGAAGCTGCAACAAGTTGTCAGGCCAAGTCGCGTCAGTCTGATGACAATCGTCAACTCACCTGCTTCAAAAGAGACCCGATGATCTGATCTTTGTGACGGATCTGCGCAAGCAGGTATTCCCGTTTACTAACACGAAGGGGCGGTGATGAGCAAGTGGACGACAGTGTTTCAGAAGAAGATGTAGATGAATCAGACGAGGTTGAATCGCATGACGAAGACCGTAGGCGATTCATTGTCGTCGACATTGAATGATTAAAAATCGGTGGAAAAGCAAAAAGATGGAGAGAAGAAAAGGAAAAGGAAGACTATGAGGGAGAAAAGAAGGATCGTTGCAAACAGGAGGACTTTAAGTAGCTCAAGCTGCAAGGTGAATGCTAACGAGACCTTGCTGCGAGCGGTGCCTATGGACAAGGAAATCGACAAAACGGAGTGTGACGTATTTCCTAGGATCGATGAGAAGGGAGGTGCTGGGTGATACCGCAGTCTGCCTAACTTCAAGGATATAACCTAAACTATGCCGCCTGCATGCCGATTGCAGGCTGATGCGAACGAACGAACTACCCGGTTACTGGCGGTTAGCCAGCATCCAACCAGGAGCATATCATGTTCCGATGTCCAAATGAAGAAACATGCCGGCAATGCGGTGCTCGGGGATGACGCCAAAAAAAAATCACAGGACAAGTTCGAGGAGTGAGCATCGCAATGAAGACTCACTTGGGCGTGGTTCTAGGCTTCATGGCCTCGACGATGCAGGGATGACCGGAGGACGTGCAACGCTTGCACGCGTTCGCACCCTCCGGAAAGTCGCATTTCATCTATCAACATCGACCGGAATCAGACCGAAAACACAAACCAGAGTTAGTGACAGCGATCACGAAGCGACGTGTGTACCCAAACCACGCCCGAATCGGGATGGTGCCCGAGAAACGTCACGATCCAGGGATCAGATTGACCCGAGTCCCATCGAAAGATTCCAATTTGAAAATAGGAGAATGGCGGTTAGGGAAATGGCGGGGTCCAACGGAATGATGTACAAATTGAGCATGCGGACGTGCGGCCAGAAAGGTGCGAGGACCACCGTTGCCGCAGGTTGACATTGGGGTGACATATGTGGCGGCGAGAAGAAAATAGGGACCGGAGATAGAATCAAGGGACATGTCACGTGGAGAGGGGGTATGATTCGGAGTCGACAAAAGTAGAGTAGACATTTCCAACACGAGGGCCCGGAGGTTCAAGGAATCGAAATTGCAGTTGCGTCCGTTCCAAAGGAAGACAGTGGCGCGAGGAGTACGCGTTTTTGGCGGGTATCCACGACATGGGATATTGAGACGTGAAAACACAGGGTTCCGGAGATACATATGCCGTCGGAACGCAAGTCGTTGACGTGGAGGGTTAGCCGTAAAGCGATGAAAAGAAGGTTTGTTAAGCGAGTTAGCAGGCATGCAGTAGGCAAGGAACGCACCTTGAGCCGTTTACAATAAGTGCATGCTCCAATCCTGAATGGTCATATTGTGATGATCGCAGAGATGGAGACCAGGCAGGAATGCAGCAAAAAACGGTTGAGCAGCATCACCGAGCCGAAGACGACGAGGAATTGTACGTAGGGATTGTTCGAGCCACCAATCATAGTGTCCGACAAGTTCGCATTTCAAAGCACAGTCAATGAAATAAAATAAGATACGTCCGCAACGTCAAAGGTACGGAATAGTCGTCGCCGGTATGGTTGCGAAATGCGAGATGGATTTGATAGACGAGATGAGGCGGTGATGACAGGAGCGCATCGCCAATCAGGGTGTTCATGTGGAGCAAACATTCCGCCGGTCGAAGTGGGCGGGTGGTTGAAGTGGCGTGACGGTGGGGCAGTGCAGGGTATCGGCAACCGGGTACCGTTTATAACCAAGTAACCGGTTGTGAGAAAAGATGATGCGCGCCTCGCCAGAAAATAAAGTTGGTCATATTGCCATCCGTTGCAGTTCGTTCGTAGTCGGGAGGATAGATATACCGGGTAGAGATTCAAGGCAAAGAGAGAAAAGAAGAGAAAATGCAGACTCATTAGCATCGTACTTCGACACAGAAGGAGAAAAAAGGTTGGCGGAGGAAAAGGGAGACGCACTTCCGTCCACCAGACGTTCCTGGAGCAGCCTGGGCTG
>JBBPOS010000551.1:0-18628 GCA_038091575.1 Leccinum subgranulosum
AGGCTAGCAGGGGTGGAGGGGAGGGCAGCCGAGTTGCCGTTCATATGTGGTGGGTGGGCGGGAGCGGGGTGTGGTGGGTGGGTGATGAGGGCGTGCGGGTGCGGGTGGGCGGGTTCGTGCATGCGGACGTCCCGGTCTGGCTGGCGGGGTACGTGCCGGTGGGACATGGCGGACGCCAGGAGAACTGCGGAGGTGACGAGGAGGGAGAGGGGGGAAAGCTGTCAAACTTACGAGGCTGGTGATATATATATGAAAAAAACGGTGCGGGAGAGGGGAGATCAGGGCCCTTCGCACCCCAGTCGCACGATCAAAGACGATCAAGCAGACGGGTGACAGATCTGAGATCGCGCGTGCAGTGATCTCGCGTTGGAGGTTTGATTTGAATATGCACCGATATATGACATCCCTTCTCGTCTCCAAATAGCCGCGTGCCTGCTCCCTCTATTTACGGCCACGTTGCCGTTGCCCGTCGCGGCTACATACTTTTTTCAGCTGCCACATGTCCTCGCGCACATGTGGAGTCCCGTGGAAGCTTATCCAATCCTGGCAGTCCGACCGTGAGTTAAAGAGCTTAACGGACAACCCCTTTTTCAACACCGCCAAGACCTCCCTTTCGGGCTCTCCTGTCCACGTCCGCCCGCCACCTCCTCCCTGCCCGTTCTAGAAACACTTTTTCGTGGATCACCACAGGAAGCCACTCGCTTGAACACGCGCACTTGCTTCAGTCTCCATTACTGCTCTCGTAGCCACGATCGCTCCCTCCAGCCCTGAGGGCCAAGGCGTCATGAGGCGTTATGTACATACCACTTCACAATCTGGACAAGGGTCTCCCACCTCCTTCGTGCTGTGTCCCAATCAATGCAATACCTTGTCCTAATGCGCTCATTGCCGAGCGAACCGTTCGGAACCATTACAGCATGGGCTGCTGGCAACTGTGAGATCTCGGAGGCGATTGCTTCGCCTCCTGACAATCGAACGGCTACCGAAATACCGGTTTCAACCTTCCTTGAATCAAATATCTCAGTCTAGGTCACCGCCATTTTCTCGCGATCGCATTCGGAAAGCATGCACTGTTTCCAGGGTCCGCCTATTCCGCATTCGGGAACTGATCGTGTTAAATTGCCGTTCGTTAAGTACCCAGGCACGCGTGTAATCCCTTTCTTGGCCACCTGTCATCCGACACGAACATCCTCACTAAGTCTGAGATCCTGTCAGAATGAATTACCCTATCAGAATGCAAATACGTGGAGCAGCTGACAACTAGCCCACTTTTAGTCCATGAATCTCGCACATCTCGCCCAGTCTGCGTAACGTGTGCCGCATCCCCTCAGCCTCCCTGTCACTTCCACCGCGAAGAACGTTTCGTCGCATGAAACCTTTTTTTTCGCACTCCGCCACACCGACCGAATACGACAACACCTATAGCATGTACATAGTTCTACAAATGGAATACGCGCGGACTTTGTCTGTCTCATCCCTTTGATTATAACATCCATTATATGTATTGTCCTTCTTCTTGTACAATGAAGGGCCGGTGGCCACCTTTTGTCTATTCTTACGACCGAGACAAGCCTTTTCGCCCTTTCTATCACCCGTGGCAGTGACAAATTATCCCCGATAGAGTTCACACTCCACCATGCTCTTGCACTCGGATGTTCTGATCCCCGTCGAGCCTGCGCCGAGCCCTGGTGTGTCAATTGTTCGCCTAACTCGTTCCCGGAGGGTGCGGTTGGTATACAATTAGGTAAGCACACCCTTGATCCTGCCGGCTTCCTTTTTTTTCCTCGCTCGAGCTTACTTACTTAACGACGTGGCTCTACTAGTTAAACCTAATTAAGATCTGTGTGTGCTATTTCGACTCCATAAATCCGTAAGTCCGCCCGCTTCCCTCAATTATGCACCTGAACTGGTTAGCACAAAGGCAAGGCGAATGTTTCGCGTATCGGTATTAGGTTTGACGAAAAGGGAACAGCTAGCCAATCAAAAATCACGAGAAAGTGCTTACGTTATGAGCCTGGTAAGTTGGCAGCACTGACTTCGAAATCTCGATGCGGTGTGTGGCATGGGTGTCGTCAAATGAATCAATCAATACTTACGACTGCCAGTACACGGTTGTTCCGCGCCTGCCGGTGCGACGCAAAGTCGCTCTCGGGAGCTTCATATGACGAAGTGGGTGGCCAAGATCTGGTGATCTCCGTATCTCCCCCCATTACCATTCAGTTACATCATGTGCCATCGATAACCCTGCACGTACGGATTAATAATTCGCCCCCCTTCCTTACCCTTACCTTTCCCCTTGAGACAACCTCTCAGCCGCACGGTTGTCTAATTCAGCACGTTCGCGAAGGGATCGTCAAGATTATCCGGCCCGATATCAAATCCGGACCCCAGGCTCCATCTCGGAGGAAGTCGGATGTGACAGCATCGCTGAAATGGAAAATGATGCTACGCCCTGATACGCCATGTGGAAGCCTCATCGGGAAAGACGGTTTTACCACAGCTCATTGCGAGCTGAGTTGGCAGCTATAAAAAGGAAATCAAGGGACCCCGCCGCAGTGTTCCACATTGCTCATTTGAATCAATGCCTACTTGTTCAGGATGGAGACTCCCTTCTCAGTAAAGAAAGCTGACATGCGCTGTGGGGTCGACGTTTAGGAGGCGCAAAAACAGGAAAGAATACTTTCGTGGTAGCCGAGATTCAGCCGAGTGGTCACACCCTGGACAGGATTTAGACTAATGCTGTTATTACAGACACGGGAGAACTGTGGCGAAAAATTGCACTCTGCAACGCGCGCACCATTTGGTACTTGTTTTATCGCAGGCCGGAGATTGACTCGTCCGACTCATATATGTGGTATGGGGTTAATACGTCGCAGCTTACAATAGCGGACTGCATCCGAACAGACCTACGACGTAGACGGTGATTTTTGTGGACAACGATCTCCGCGGGAACGTATCCATGGCAGGCGCCCACGTTGCATCGAGCTGGGCCCTTCTCCATCTCCGAAGGACAGATTGCAACGTTATCGCTTGACAACTTTCCCGAAGCCATGCGAGAACTGCGATTGGATGGACAACAGCAAAAAAGGAAAATCAAGGGTCGTTCCTGTGCGGTGCCAAACCGAAACTAGAAAAATTTGAGCCTCGTTGTGGGGTTTAGTTGGTGATCGAAGGGCTTCGACGTAGACACTTATTTAATAGCGGGCGTTCTCCGTAATTGAAAGCTTGAAACGTCCAGAATTCAACGACGGCGTTGCTACCAAGGAACCTAACGTCTGCTGCGGACAATCGAATAATCGCCCCTTGCGTCTTCGGAGAAAAGGTACATAACTATTAACTACGTTCCATGGAAAAATCGGCCGCTGCTCGACTGACAGTGCCAGCCGAAAGGATGGTACTGCCAGGGGAAAAAAAGAAAAGAAAAAGCGCCGAGGCCAGACTTGCGGCAGACTGTGGGTTCCGCAGGGGATCAATTTTAATTGATACATATCATGCTCCCGGTAGAATCGTTCCGGGCGTGCCTCAGCCTGAGGGCCGTGTAAACTGAGAGAAGTGTGGGAAGATTTGTCAAAAGTCTTGGAAGGACAGAAAAAAACCTTCCAAGGCATCTTGCTAAGTCCACGGCACGGTGAGTAATACTGAGTATTGTAGTCTTTTTTAGCGCAGCAGAGTCGATTGTGCCGATTGTTTGTTAGTGTTTGTCTTTCCCCCATCTCGTCCTCGCCCCCCAAGTATCATCGATCGAATCCAATCTGCAACTCCTATACCAACCATGACCCGTCAGTCTTGAAACCTCTTTCCCGATATCTGTGCTGATATCTTATCAGGAGGAAACCAACGAGAGATGGACCGCGCAAAGGCGGCGAAGAAACAAGTAGCCCTCAATAAATCGAAGGCAAAGGAAAGCAATACCACCCTCGCGAAACGCAAGGAGGCGTAAGCATGAGAGGATATAGCTATTCCCCTTCTTCTCTCTCACTGCGCCGTTTTCATACAGTGACGCTGAGATCCTGCGCGCAAAGCAGAAGGCATGATTGGCCTCGTGTTGACCGTTGATACCAACTTGACGACTGACATGGTGTATCCTTCTTTTTTCTTCTAGAAAAACGAGGAACAGAAGGCCGCTACCGAGGCAGCCGCACGTGCGCCGAAAGCTGGTAGTAAATAGCATCGGCGAGCGGCAGGTCCTTCAAGAATCTGTCGTACTACCCTATCTCTTTGTTGGCACTTGGCTTTCCCACCGCATTGGAGGATCGTTGGGCGGGAATCTCTACTTATCCATGTCCTTCGTCTAGTACCCAACATGAACTGTTGTTTCAATCAAACGTCGTGCAGATTGCAGCCGTGTACGTTGGGTGATGGATTCGGCAACGTACCGTGGCCATCGCCGCATCTGACGGAACGTGGATCTGAGAAACGAAGTTCATGGAATTCGGGTGTCATGTCCTACTCAATCGGGGAGACACGTTCCATGGGAAATAGGAAAGGATATCTGCAGTGCCATTCATACATTTGGAAGTTGTCAAGCCTTGTCAAGATCCCGGTTTCGGATTCCGCGAGATTATCTGGTCGGAAAACCCAGCCCGGAAACGCCTCTTTCTGCTTCCGAAGAGTACAATAACCATAGTATGTAGCATCAAATCCCGGACTTTGCGGCGCTCCTCCCCAAGAGCCAGCGCAGCGCATATATGATATGGCGGAAACTAGCGGGCCACATGGTACGAAATCGATAAG
The DNA here is from genome assembly GCA_038091575.1 of Leccinum subgranulosum. Classification (NCBI taxonomy): domain Eukaryota; kingdom Fungi; phylum Basidiomycota; class Agaricomycetes; order Boletales; family Boletaceae; genus Leccinum; species Leccinum subgranulosum. Next base: position 4,735 of record JBBPOS010000551.1, read on the forward strand.
CTCCACCAGCAGATCCACTTGTGACGGACCCGGGACAGAAAAGATCCGGTCGCTTTTGTCTGCCCTCTGGATTTCCATCTGCGCCGCCGCCGTGCCCTGCTAGGCATGCCCTTTCACCACCGATGTCTGAGAGGGACAGAACTTCATCGATCATCGATCATCCATGACATGTGGCAGAGGGAGGTCGTTCCTGGTGGAGCTAAATATGTGAGCCACCTGGAACCGGATGGACGTAGACCGCTCGTCAAGCAACCGTTCAACGAACGCACTCACGCCCGGACGTACGTCCATGTCTTTCGAGTTGCATCGCCGCAACAGCAGTAGACAAAACGTCGTTCAGGGCGACCACCACGAACCTGAAACGTCGACTTGGGCACCATCCAAGGCGTGGCCCGTCACTGATCATGGGATCGATGTTTCTTCATCGGCGAGATCCGCCCTCAAGTCACACACTACATGCTTGCTATTACTTATTCTTCTTCCGGATCTCAATTCGGAGCCTTTGGACAAAGTGAGAGTCCGATCAACAGCGAAAACGACATCAAGAGTCATATCATCATCGTATCTGCTCGAGGGTTCAGATAAGTTTAAAGGCAAGGCACAGCAACACCATCTCATCATCGTAATCGAACTGTCCGCCAGTATTCATTTTGGACATGTCCGAATGCTCTCACTGAGCTGTCCGGCTGCGCTTCAAGATCAGTAAGTTCCATCATCATCGCCCGTGCCTTGCTGACTGCCATGTGTACACGCTCAATGTAGTTTGACAGGGGCTTGACAGACAAGCAAAGCAAGACAAGGGGCAAGTCGTCGTTGCAGGTGCAAACCAGCTACACGGCCACCAAGCGAAGTGATAGATGATATGATATGACGTCGCCGCAATTCACCATTTGCCGCGCGACGTCCGATGGCAGGATCTCGGCAGTGGTGAGCAATTTTTACCCGATTTCGACTGATCGGCGTGTGGTCCCGTCGACAAGTCCTCTCCAATGACAGCGATGACCGTACGACATCGCATAGTCGACCCCTCGCCGGCGCCTCGCCCTTGGTGATCGTCCGCATCACGGGGTTCCTTTTCCCCCGAAACTTTCAGCGCCACCTCATCAAGTTTCTTTCTTGCTTTCTTTCGAAACACGCCGGGCTATCGATCACCGGCTTCGTTCGGTTTGGCCCCGGGCGGATGATCACGCCGCAGAGTTGCCGACTGCTTATCAGATTATGAAGTGTATTTCAACAACGCCACTCCGTCGTGCACGGAACGACCGCTTCAAAGGCCCGCGTCTGGCTAGGCCGTTTTAATATCAAGCCGAAGGAGGTGGAGGAATGGAGGAACACACGAAAGGGGCAGGTGCCTAGCCATTGAAGTGCCTGGGCAACCAGCCTTCACCTGACGGGAATACGATATCTCGGTCACTCGTTTAATTCCCCATTCCCTCAGAGGGCTATATGATTTGATGGCATCGGTCGGCTCAAGCGACAACGAAATAGATACGGTCAATAGGCTTCTATAGGGCTATCCATGTGATCCGAATGGTCTGAATGTGCAACTCTGACGTCATTTCACTTTAATTGACTGCCCGCCTTCCAACCGCCTTCGGCGAGGTGCAACTTCCCGGGAATCATCAGTCTTGCCTTTTTTATACGTCCCCGAACTGGCATTTGATGGGAGATAAGGCTGATGGAAGGATGGAAGTGGTGGGACAGGATACGAAGTTAGCGAGGATGCTGGTTGGTGACGTGACCGGTATAACGACAGCAGCGCGTTGACAAACATTGTCAGGAAGGCCAATGACGTCAACAAGAATACCTATCGACCGCCGAACAATTGAGTTGCGTGGTAAAAGAAAAGCTGTGAGAATATTCATCAGGGTGAAACACTTACCAGAGTCTTCCAGCTGATGGGTTCAACAAAACCATTTACGACTTCGGCGATGAGCTCAGCGCCAATGCGTGCCCTACCAACTGTGGTTGGATCGCGATTCATGCAAGTTTCCCAAGCAGAGCATTGATGAGTCATCGCGGGGATTTGATTAGTCTCGCAGTAGTTGTCCCTGTAATGAGCGGCGCAAACTCCGATCTCCTGTACGATATCTGATGTTACAAGTCCCAAATAAGCAGTGCACGGCCACAGCTATAGACATAGGAACGCACCCATGGAGTAGTCCGAAATTCGATGTTCAACATCACGTTGAACTGTTAGAATGAATTGGACGAGCAAATACAAGAAGAGCAGCACAAGGGCCAAGTTAAAAAAGAACTGGAGATATCTGAGGCGTGTCAGGGCCCTCCAGCACCACACATACATTTACACGCGCTCACCCGAGTAAAACATATGGCATGTCAGATTGAGAAGCTGGCGTGGACGGCATGTTGAGGGTGTAGTGATTTGACGTATTCTGCGTTAGGGGTCTGGCATTTGCATCGTCTTCACTATCATCTTCGCTTGTCTGTTCCGGATCTTCGTCATTTCGCCTGGAATGAGTTTGCGTGCGTGCTTTCTGTCGTAACTTGTACACCCTTCTGAGCCCACCTGTTGACACAGCCCTGCCTTTTTCCTTTTCACCTTCCTCTACCTTAGGTGGACTCAGGTCAGACATGTCCACATCGCGAAGTTCCGTAGCCGGAGGCTGGGGAAAGGCTTTCTGGGGAGAGAAGTTCGGTGGTGGTGCCCACGGATATGGTGGGTTCGTATGCGGTGGAGGACTCTGAAAGATGAAAGGTACATTGTGGTTCTCGCCAAACATAGGAGTAGAAGATGCGGGAAACCCTGGGGATGCGGGGTTTAGGTCATTGAAAGGACCTGGGGATGCCATCGCTCGGAATGCACCCACACACACGCATGAGGGATATGGAAACGTACGTTTTCGAGGTGCGTTCGCGTCGTCAGTAAACGACGCCCAGACTGGCTTCGTACCGCTGGAAGGACGAGACGTGAACTGAAAATCCATGGGTGCCTCCTTTGACCTGTGGTGCGTGTCCATCGTGGTCAGGACCAGCAAGGTGATCTAAAATGAATTGGTTGCGTAGGCTCAGGACAGCAGAGGGCATGTGGCATACCTCGTACGCGTCGTATGCAGCGGCAGACCAGCCGTGTCGTGTCGAACCGTCGAAGCGCGACGTTTCGTGCGACAAACTTTCTGCGCGTACCCGATCACGTGGTCAATAACTTGCATCCCAGCGTCGTTGTACACCACCAGTACAATCATACTTACTTACCCCGGCCACCACCCCAGAATGTTCAGGAACGCATGTAGAACGGCCAGCAAGCAGTTGCTTCCCTTGGCCATGCAGTCTAGTCGCCGTTTTCACCCACTTGCTTCCCGCTGGGATGCACCGTCGGCGAACCTCGTGCCCATTGTGATTGAACAGACTGTGAGTGCAAACAGCAGCAGCTTCTTCCATGCACAAGACCCCTCACAGGCCCTGCGCACTTAGGGCCGCGGCGAGCGTTCGTATGACATATTTTCTCGACTTCTGCGCGAGCGAGTGATCATGCTCCATGGACCCGTAAGATCAACTCTACTTGATGCTCACGGGCTAATGCCGACCGTTGAATGGAACCTCAGATCAGAGACACAGACTCGGCGTTGATCGTAGCCCAGCTGCTCTTCCTAGAAGCAGAGGAAACTTCGAAGCCAATCCACCTGTACATTAACTCGCCCGGTGGAAGTGTGACCGCAGGCTTGGCTATTTATGACACTGTGAGTGTGAGGTGTTTTGCTGTAAAAGCATTCGAATTGATGGATTACAGATGCAGGTCCGGTTCATAATCCAAGGTGTTGGGACGAGAAATGATTCATTCCGCAGATTGCCAGTACGTTTCGTCACCGATACATACCTACTGCGTTGGACAGGCGTGTTCGATGGGTTCCTTGCTGCTTGCTGCAGGTCCGTGCCTCAAGCTCAAGGTTTGTTGATCCTAATTGAGCGTGTTCACAGGTGAAAATGGAAAACGTCACTGTCTTCCGAATGCCAGCATCATGATTCATCGTGAGGCTAGAGTCTGCACTGCCATAGCACCAACGCTCATTCTCCGCCTCTAGAACCATCTGGCGGAGCTTCTGGACAGGCATCCGATATAGCGATCCATGCTAAGGAGATACTGCGCGTGCGCCAACTACTAACGGGTATATATCAGCGACACTGTGCCAAAGAAGGCGAGAGTGAGGCAACAGGGCTGGAACGTTTCGGTATGTGTGCCGTTTGAATTGGGTTTGGACTAAACTGAAACTGACGATGCCTCCCAGAGAAGGCGCTAGAACGCGATTACTTCATGACAGGTAACATTTGACGCAACATGTAATTTATCGTCAGGCTCACATTCTGTTATCAAGCGCGAGAAGCCCTCGTATTTGGAATCGTGGACGGAATTTTGGAAAAGCGACCCAGTTCCGGATCGGACTCCGCTTAGCCAACTCTGAATAATAGTGGGTGACTATAGCGATACCAATTCTTCGGTACTGTAGATCGCATACGAGTGCAACGGAGCGTGTCCCTGAGAAATCCTTATGAACTCCCACGGTTTGTCAAGGTTAGTTTGATTACACGTGTTTGAGCCGCATCTGCGAATCTCCGCCTTCTAGAATTAAAATATGTAGCCCGCATGCACGTTGGTCACTAAGAGCGAGTGCAACAGTCCTTCGGGATCGGATCGTCCTAGCGGCTGTTCTGAGCCAGTACTTGTGGCCTCTCAAACTGCGGGTTTGCATTCCAGACCTTTCCTTTCTTGGTGGGCAGCACGGATTCTCCATTTTATTTACCCAACCACCCATGATCCAGCTACGCCCCCATAGACGAGAAACTTCCCCTCCATCATATCTCGGTGCCGGTCGTTGCCCTCGGACAAACTGGAGCGCTGGGCGTGCGCCGCAGCATGCCCCTGTTTGATCATTATAGATTGCTATGTCTCACTGATTTCTGGCCCTTGGATCGTTTAGTCACGGGTTCACGCAAGTATCGTTGACCGTGTCAACAATGGCGCTCTTGGCCTGTATTCCTGTGAGTGGCATGGTAATTTTATATATATATCAAGTAAACACCATGTTCTTCGCTTTCCCTCCATTGCGTGCCCAATCGCCGATTGTGCGGGATATGTGACCGTCCAAATAGTCGCAATTAACGCGTCGCCGACCTGTCCCCAATCATTGCCCCCTCTTGATCGGCGGCAATACTGCCTCCTATGCTTGAACCAAAGTTCCGTCTGCGCCGAGGGTCTGGCGGAAGAATTAGCCAAGTCCCCCCGCAGTTGAGTGCCTTGTGATATGAACTTCTGGCAGTGATGCCAAATGCGGCGGTCTGCGGGCGTGTTACAGCAGCCTTCGCCAGATCGATTTCCCTCATGTTTTTGACGTGTCTCGGTGGCTCCACGCGCTGAAGCGCTTTTATGGCTTCGGCGAACCCACTCACGATGGTGCTAGCCAGGCGTTAGCCGATCTCAGATCTACCTGAATAGAAACTCCTTATCAGCCTTTCACCGAATTTCCACAAAGAAGCCTCCGTGGTTCAGATGACGATGCGGCGTTGGCGATGATACGAAACGTTGTGCTCATCTGACTCGATTATGACCATCGATCATGGCAACGCAACACCCTCGCCCCGGCTGGCCGCATCCGGCCGCATCAATGACCTTCTTGCCCAACCCGTGATGTATATGTCACACGCTTAGTACATGGGATCGCGGAACGTTTCCATTGCCGCTCTTCCGCGTAGCTGGCTTTAGAACAATGCCAATTTCCATCCCTTGTTCCTCCGATCACAGTGCCAACCATGTGTCGCGGCTTCGCCAGGGAAATTTGAATGGGGTTTAGTCCCTGAAAGGGCATGGAGACCTTCCAATAACCAGTCGTCACGATGGAGGCTAAGGGGCCTACATGCGATGAGGGCGTCAGATGGCGATGGTTCGCCACACCACGTTCAGTGCGGCCCGTTCCTGCCTCTTCTTTTGTCGTTACATTTTATTAATTTTATTATTCCCCGAGGGATCGTGGCCCCTCGATCGCCCAGTGTTAGCCGTCGGATCAGATATCGACTTTGGAGGCCCATCAACGCCGACTGGAGTAATCGTATTTTTTCTCGTGCGACCCTGGGGGTATTAATGATGGAGATTCAGAGGTGGGATGGGTGCGCCGCGGACAAAATAAGTTCACTGAGTGATCGAAGACACCTCCTGCGGCCATGTGGTGAGATCATCATATACATTGTAAACCATCAAGCGGCTGTGGCGCATCTTGTGCGCGCGCCCACTCTTGGCACACTTAGGGGCCAACGAGCCGAGTCTCGGGTTCGATCAACGGTTCAGTCCTCTTTGTGGCAGATATTACTCCGGGGCTCATAACCTGTTGGACAACAGGTTATGAGCTCCGGAGTAACATCGTCATCGCCGGGCTTGGTTTTTGTTGCTGTTCTCGCATCTTTTTTACCTTTTACAACAGTTTAAGGTAGAGTGGCGCTAAACCTGTACCGTCGACCCGTTATCTCGCGCGGAAGGCTGCGAACTTTACGTTTCTCATCATCAGAATCAAACCATCTGGCATAGCGCTCAAGAACTTGTGACGTTAACCCGCTCAAGCGAGTGGCATTGTAGTACAATTATAGTTCTTCCTGAAGGCCCTTGACTGACAGTCAAGATCCGGGAAATGAAAAATGAAAAGAATTACAAGATAAGAAACAGCTTGACAGAAATGAAATAGTAGCAGAGATACGAAATCCACAACGCCAGGTTACTCACCGCCAGGCCGAGCGGTGAACCGATCTGATCATGCATGGGATCGGCGTAAGCATGGGGATCAAAGACCGTCCCTCCACCCACTCTACTCCCCTTCCTCCCCACATATACAGTGATACACACACACAATACATGCCTGCATGCACATGGACGACATTTTGCCTCTCAGTAACCATTCATGCTCGTGTTTCTGCATGATGGGAAGGAGCGGTGTCTTACCCTCGGCTCGTCCTCATCCTTCCCACCACCGCCTGTTCCCCGAGCAGGCCGCGGTTGGCAGTGCCGTCGGCCATCAGATCATCTTAAGTTATTGTATGGCCGCCGACCGCAATCAATAATAATAACAAGTTATAAATATATACGATACGATAACGCGCCCATAAAGAAGGGGATAAGCGGAACGTGCGCGCAGCATTAGTATTATTAAGAGATCCATATGCAGAGCAATGAAACCTAAACCGACGCCGTGGGGTTCTGCGACAGTATGTATGTGGTATTGAGAGTGTACGTGATGCGTTCAGGGGGTTTCGCCGATGATGCCCGCAGTGGAAGTGGAAGTCATGACCCTTGAAAAACAAAGAAAGTAAAAGAAAGTTTGATCGAGCCTGTCGACATTGTTCTAGTTAGACAACCTAGTTGCTTCTCGATGAATCAGGAGCGTATTAAAGTTCAGATGACTCTTGAGGGAATTTTTTTGTATGCTTCGCGTTCGAAAGGATTCGGCAAAGGCCAAGTGCACAGTGTACAAAATGGAATTCGATCCATCGATGTCTTGCAGTCCATTAGTGGTTGGAAGATCAAACATCATCGATCAGAATCTATCCAGACAAAAAAGCCGTTGAAGTGGCCTGTCTAACGACGGAATGATCCTACTCCTCGTTCTCGAAACCCCATCAGCGAAAAAATTGGGGTTGAGGGCCAACGAGATCAAATTGGTCGGATAAGAGCGTGAGGAATAGGGGAGAGTGTTGTAATACACTGCGTCTTCGAAAGATTTCGTTTGCTTGCCTGACGGACGGGATGGGATCTGACGAAGGTGAGGTGCAAGTGAGAAGTAGTCGTGCGGTGGTGGGTGGCGCTCTGAATTAGCAAGGGTCTGCCACTTTGCATCCACCCCCTCTTTCTTCCGCGATGGTCTAGCTTGTCTGCAATGAGGCCGGCATTAACGCGATCAGCCACCAAAGGGAAAGACGACGGTGGTCGCAGTGCTGTAGTAACGTTCATGCATTCACAAGTGCCACGAAAAACGCACAATTCATGATAGTCACGAGACGATCTGCAAGATGCTTGCACGAGGGCTGATCGAATTCGTTAATGAAAGTAAAAGGCCGCGTTCCTTCAGTGAAGAATGGAACACACTGCAGTGACGGTTGCACAACCCTGATCTGGATCGACTGACGGGGAACAATAACCCCGGGTAGACCCATGGTCCTGCATGCCGTATGGAATGCCCCTGAACAGCTGCAGCTCAAATGAACGTTTGCTCGTAGACAGGCTGAAGTGCGCACTACGCTTGGCTTGTTGTAGTATCCATGATTAGTCAGCAATCAACCAACTCTTGTCTGATAAGATTCGCGAGGACGGCAGTACGGAAGCAAAAGCCGCCGGATATGAAATGGCTGTACAAAGCAACATGACGACAAGTTCACTTGACGGTGGGTCAGATCCAGCGGTAGTCTTTCATCGCAGACTGTGAATGGGAGTACAATTGAATGGGGTGTAGGTGCAGTGCACAGAACATTGGTCGAACAGCGACCTGTGCATATGAATAAATACATCATTCGCATTTCGTTTTGACCATAAAAGAAGCCAGCGTCTCGATTTCGTTGACCACGTATTCCTGAAAATGTCTCTCAACCAAGGTCGCCAGTAGCGTATGGACCTCTGTGACGTCAGACATGATTGGTGTACGAACTTCGTTTTCCTCCAAAAGACGCGAACTGCGCCTCCGACTCTGGTCTTTTGGATCCCTTCGTGGCCGATTTGCCGGCGTAGGGATGACGAGAGGGCTGAGAGCCCGAGAACTGAGAGGTGTCGGTTCCAGGAGGAACGCAGGGGTGGGTGGGTCGGCAAATGTGAGGGGAGAGGGATTGATGAGGGGTATGATATTGAAGTGGGAGATGTATCGATGGAGGGTGGTTGTCGGTAAGCTTTTGAAGTCGACCTGGACACGGTCGGGTGAGCATACTCGAGCGACTTGAATCGGACTGCAGGCGTCGCAGTGAGACGGAAACATACACTCGATTTTTCTTCTTCTGCATCAGCCGTTCTGTCTACCTTTCTAAGTGGTTCGACGCGCTTTCTCTTGACGCGCGGTTCTCCTTCTGCCCTATCGGCGGCTTGTCTTTTGGATGCGGTAGGTGGCCCAAAGTATGCTGCATCGTCGTTTGGCTTCTTTCTTGCCTGCGGGCGCGACCTCGAGCCTGAAGCGACAGTGCCAGACACTGAACCGTTGGTAGACATTGTGGTTGATGTGGAGATAATACTTGCGGTCCCTTTCCACACTGACACTGCCATTCCCACGGAGCCAGATCGTGCACGACGTCGAACGGACCGATCAAAGAGGGCTTAGACTAGCGAGTTAGTCAATCAAAAGCTCTTATTTTTGTTTGCCGGAACCTTTCAGCACGCATCTCGGAATTGTCTTCAAGGAGCTCGCCCGAGTACTGCATTGCGCTGCCCCGGGTAACCGGCTAGTATAGTATAAAGGTCCGCCGTATCCCAGGTCCCAGCCTTATTCTCTCGCCTGTTATTTACCTCTCACCGCTATCTTTCATCCCAGTTCTGCGATGTCGACCTTTGGATCTCTTTTCCGCGTCACCACCTACGGTGAAAGCCACTGTGCTTCTGTTGGTGCTATCATCGATGGCTGTCCCCCGGTATGTATCATCTGCCCAATTTCGTGATGATTTTTCTCACCGGTCCCAGGGTCTTGAATTGTCTGCTGCTGATGTCCAAGTTCAGCTAAGCCGGAGAAGACCAGGCCAGAGCAACCTCACTACTCCGGTAAGCTCGATCATAGCGCGATCATCCTGATCTCACATCCCATCGACAGAGAGACGAAAAGGATCTGGTGTATATTCAATCCGGAATTGAGCAAGGTGTTACTCTCGGAACACCCATCGGGCTTCTCGTAAAAAACGAGGATCAGCGTCCCAAAGACTACTCTGAAACTGACCTCTATCCCCGTCCAAGCCACGCAGACTACACCTACCTCGAAAAGTATGGCATAAAGGCAAGCAGTGGAGGTGGGCGCAGCAGTGCTCGTGAGACAATCGGTGGGCTGCTTTTCCATGGGTCATATTTTTCCACCCCTCACGGGATTTCTTCGACAGGACGTGTTGCCGCTGGTGCAATTGCCGAGAAGTACCTCAAACTGGTTTATGGCATTGAAATCGTCGCATTCGTATCGTCCGTCGGCAAAATTCATTTACCGTCTAACGTCACGCCACCATCCATGACCCCAGATGGGGATGGGGACAACGACGACATCGACGACCCCATCTCTCCTGAGTTCCGTCAGCTTCTGGCGACCATCACCCGCGAAGAGGTCGACAAGCACGCCACACGTTGCCCTCACTCTGAAACAGCTGAACGGATGACCAAGGTGGGCGCTCCGTGCCACAATATTGATTGCCTAATCTCATATCGCTTGCTCGGTCAGCGCATCATCCGTGCCAAGGAAGCACAGGATTCCATTGGAGGCACGGTTACTTGTGTCATCCGCAATGTCCCATCTGGCTTGGGAGAGCCCGTCTTTGACAAGTTCGAAGCCAAATTGGCTCATGCCATGCTCTCTATCCCCGCCACCAAGGGTTTCGAGGTCGGATCTGGGTTCAGAGGCACCGAAGTTCCCGGAAGCAAGCACAATGACGCCTTCGTGCTCAAAAATGGCAAGCTCGGTACCTCAACCAACTGGAGCGGAGGAATCCAGGGCGGGATCACCAACGGAGAAGACATTTTCTTCAGGCAAGTTTCATCCTCGACTTAACCTGACAATGCTTGGTCATCTGAGGATCACCTGCTACAGGATCGGGTTCAAATCTCCGGCCACCATCTCACAGGCGCAAAACACCGCTCAGTACGATGGAACTCCAGGGACTTTGGCTGCCCGAGGTCGTCACGACCCTTGTGTCGTGCCTCGTGCCGTACCCATCGTCGAAGCAATGGCAGCTATCGTTGTTATGGACCAACTTCTCATCCAAAACGCGCGCAAGGCTGCAGCCAGCTTGCTTCCCCCCATTACAACACTCCCTCCGACCATGGTGATCCCCAAGCATTGACTTTAAACACCACTGTGGTCAATAGGGCTGATATTTATAGAGAGCAATGCAGCGCAGTGATTTGACAGTGATCCACATAGAACAATACAAACGATTTGATAGATCAGGATACAGTGCTAAGAAGTTCATACATATAATGATCAAAGATACGAGTCACACCTCTTCCTCTGAATCGTCGCATAAAAAACATAAGACGGGTTCCATATGCCACCACCACCACTGATGTTGCAATGGACCATCGCATCAGCGCCCGTTGACTAGTATTCGAGAGCACGGTCAACTTACATGTCGATTAAGCAGCCTTCCCGGCCATCTCCCGAAAGCCTCGTCCATGAGCTGTTTTCTCCACCATCGTTCCCGTTCCCCCTCGCTGTGGTACCAATCGCGTGCATCTCGAACATAGGAATTCGTGGTTGCAGTCGTCACTAGGTGCGTTTGCTCATTGACGTCATCATCTAGAAACGACAGAGAAGACCTCGCCCTGGGTGTCCGCGGATTCCTATACTCGTTACCGGCGTCGTCGTGGTCCTTCCCACCGTTCGCGTAGTAGTGGCTACCATGAACCGGTGCAGCGGCATGCGACGACGATAGCGGGTTGACTCTGCTCCCTAGTGTACCCCAGCCATTCTTTCCCGTGGGATGCGTGCGCAGGGGAGCCGAGATCGAAGACGAGCTGGAGATGGAGGAAGCGCTTGAGGAGATCCCATCAGATAGCCTCCGCCGTCGACTCATTCCGGCTGATATCCTCACGCGGGACTGGAATCGTACATGGGGAGCTGTCCGATCAAGGCTTGCTGTGGAGGCCGCCAGCTGTTCGTCCTGGACTTGGATGTGATCAGCACTTGCTCAGAGATGGACATGTATCTCGCGGCGACGAGGGGGTTCTGAAGAGGGTGAACAACTCACGGATGATGCGGTCAGATGTGGAGTAGCCGCCAGGCCTACGGAATCAGGTCCTGCATAGGCTATCGTGTCCTCATCACTGTCGCTTCCAAAATCGGGCGTATGCGAGTGGCTCGCTTGAAATCCACAGTGGGAGCCTGAGGCACTGGCCCGGGTACTGTTGGTTGACGTCGCTTCCGATTCATCCTTGGTATCGTCGTATGCGAACCTCCCACCGATGTCTATTAATTTCATGAGCGTTCGGCATCACAAGCTTAGCCTCAGTGACGGAACCGCCATCCGGGATCCATGAGGCATACCAGAGTGTGGAAATCGAGCCTGCGAATTCGGACTCATGCGTATGCTCTCCAACGGCTCTGACGCCCAGAGATTCAGCCAACACCACCAGAAAAAAATTAGTAATGGATAACTCGGGCTCGTCGAGACGGGGTAAAGTGGAATAGCCTAGGCGCTAAACGGATTGCGCAGCGGGTGGTAGTGTGCGAGGGCGTAAGACTCAAACTGTTCGCCATGAGTTTCGTAAACGAATCAGGGGTGTTTAGTTTGGGACTGGCGCGTGGCGCGCCGTGAGTTGGTCTCGCTACTTATTGAAACCATAGGAATATTTTAGGTAACCATACGGAGCAGAACATCCAAGAGGCCTAGACTACTACAGTGATGGGCCGATGCGAAGGGTCGGACTCGACCACACGCTAATTCATCCACAGTGACATCAAGTATTAGCCGCAACTCCTTCTTTCCCCTGTAACCGCACCGCTTTTCCACGAAAAATTGAAGATACACGAAGGTCCTAACCGCCGACTCTGAGCTTTCGAAATCCCTAATCTGCATAATGCAAAGATTTTGGACAGCAAGGTACGAAGATGTTATATCTGATCGGAGTTTCAATTTGAGCCCGAGGATAAGAATTTATCTTGAGCAAGATTTGAACTCTGCTCGACAGCATCGAATCTAACCAAATCTCGAAATGTTCAACTCCTGAGTCTCACGGGACCCGGCGCATGATATGACCCAGTGATAACGACATGTTACAATCTAACTCGGAGAGGTGGAGAATTTTGCAAATCAAGGGAGTGTGTGGCGTACCGAAAAGTGCCGAAAAAAAGAGGAAGAGGAACGGAAATGTACACAATTTTCCGCCGCACATCCAAAACGTTCATAATGTCGCAACCGACCAGAATATTGTCCCCGTCGTTCTAGGTTATAGGATTAGTAATCACACGATTGACATCAAATCGATCCGATTCGGCGAATCCAACGAAAGATGATCGAGAAATCTTAATCGATTACGTCCGTGACCGCTGGCACGGCCCGACAAGTCGACCACATCGAGTGTGGGTCAGTTGGCTAACTAGGTGGTGGCATCGTGACACATTAGCCTCATGTTCCCAGCCGACCATGGTTAAATGTTGGAGCTCGCCGTCAAGAACTCGGCAGCTCCCGTTTCCATGCTTATGTTAGGACCACATCGTCCGTGTGCACAGCCTGCAAAGACTCCGATAGCTAGATCAGTAATTCACGTCTCACGAGTCGTTCTGTGATCCGAAAGTTACTATGCGGGGATATCACGTCCCCCGCGATTGTACCAGCCATCCACGTGAGAATAACGGCCAGGGCTTGAATGCAAGTGACGTGTAGAACCTCGTGATGTACACGAGTAGTGCAGAGGAAGTACGGATAAAATTGGAACGACCGAAGGGTAGCCAAATCCAGGTGCAGCGGACAGGGATGGTTGCCAGAAAGTTGAGCTCAGATGAAACAGCATCTGTGGCCTTGACTGTTTTTACTTACAAGGTTTGGCACGATGATGAACACCCAGGCGTGAGGGTGAGAATGAAAATGTTGCAGTGATACATTGACTTTCGCCTTGGCGAACGTGCAGTGTGACACCTGTGGCTCAGGCGAGTCGATATTTCCCAGCCAGTTTGGTAACATTGTCTTCGACGGAATCGCGGGAGTAACAGCCGCATCTGGAACAATTCAC